>JAFLJL010016847.1:14235-25139 GCA_018398815.1 Conus ventricosus
ACCACACACACACATCACACACACTCACACACACACACACACACACCACACACATCCCCGCGCTGTTTTTGTCTTCTGTCAGTTGTGTCAGAACTCTTTTGTCATAGCAGCTTATGCAAACGGACTGTTAGCTGTTTTAATCGAGGCGGATGTTTTGCACAGGTTTCATATCTCAAGGCTGATGACAGTGTATACAATAGTACAGAATGTCATGGCATAGCACAGTGTGGCAGGGCATTGTACAGTGTAGCCTACGATAGTTCAGTATAGTGTAGTGTAGTGTAGTGTAGTGTAGTGTAGTGTATGTGGGTAATAAGGTATAGTGTAGTATCAACAAGTACAGTACACTGCACACACACACATACCCATACACACACACACACGCGAGCGCGCGCACGCGCACAGAGAAAATACCTACAGTAATTATTTCTGCTCTGTTGATTGCTCTGTGTGGGTGCATGGCACCTTTTACAACTGTTCATTTTTTCTTCTCTACTTTGACAGTATGTTAGAAAATTTATGCATGTCAACCATAAATATGCCTGTTATAAATATATGTGTGAAAATCTCCGCACACTGTCTTCTTTCCGTGCATACATAAACTCCTATATATTAACCTGATCAAGACGTGTGGGTAAAAAAAGAGGTACAGTACAATGCAGCTAGGAACGTGGAAAAGAGAACAGGATAAGATACAAACCATGAAATAGCAAGACATGAAGTGGCAACACGGCGCGTAGTTAGTAAAATAAACTATGGTATGACAGACTGTGCGTAAGTACTAACATGGACTATGGTATGACGGACGCAATATTGAAATCTACACTTAGTAACATTACCAAAGCAAATATGGGTCACAAGCTCCCTCACCCTATTCCCCTCACCCCATACACCCCCCATACCTCGTCCTCTTTCTCTCCCTCTCTCTTGGTCTGTCTGTCTGTCTCTCTCAACCCCCCCCCCCCCCCCCCCCCCCCCCCACACACACACACACACACGTGCACACACGGACACACATGCACATACACACAACACGCACGCACGCACGCACGCACGTACGCACGCACACACACACACACACACGCACACACACGTATACACAAACATACACACACAGACGCACGCGCGTATTTCCTTTCCAGAAAACGGAAATTTTGGTAGTACCTAAACAACCACGTAACTAATTGCCTAAGAAAGTAACTAACTCACGAACTAACTCACAAGTACATGGAGTACTTGACGAATGAGATCTGTGTGAATGCATCTGGTAAACAAGAGCAATCGTATTTGTAGAATTATATAAGAAAATAGAACCTGTATTTCCTAGTATTAGGAAGGGCGGGTAATATTTATGTTGTAGATAGGGCAAACCCTAAGGGCCCAGTCAAGCCTGAAGACAACGTCTACAGGACCGATGACGAGGGTCACGACAACGTCGACTGACCAGGAATCTTCCACGACGACATGAACTGATGTGTGCTGGCTAGACAGGCCAGAACTGCATAGTTTTCTTTGTGTTGGGGGCCCACAAGACATAAACACAAAAAGGAAGGACTCGCTGTAGTCAATGTGAAGGACTTGTTTTAGTCTATGGATTTAATAATTTTGCTATGTGCATGCTTGTGTATTTAAATAAATGTTGGTTAATTTACATTTGACTTCAGTAACTGAATCGAATGAGAGAGTCGCGGCGAGAGACCAAATTCGAAACAAATAGTCAGGCACCCCCTAGACACTCTAACACCAGTCGAAGTTCAGTGCCTGACAAAGTAATTAATGAACGAACGAACTAAATAGCTAGCTAGCTAACAAGCTAACCAACCGTCTAACTATCTAACTAACTAACAAACTAACCAGCTACCTTTCAGCATGTGTACGTGTTTGTGTTTTCCTAATTCAATACGTTGTGCTGAGGAGGGAGGCATGGGTAGCTTCAGTCCTGAGGCTGACAGTGAAGTGTGACGAACTCAGCATTGCAGGCGCCTGTGACACGGGGCTTGGGGGCGGCTGTCATGTCTGATGTCAAGGCAGTCTCGGTGGTGTAACATGATGTATGGCTCCACCAGTTTCCGTCACTGATGGACCCACGTTAAGAAACCTCCACGACTTCTAACCACTGCCATGATGCAGCATCTGAACACAGCCATACAGTGTCCGTGTCCGTATTCTGTCTGTCTGTCAGCCTGCCTGTCTGTCCGTCTGTCTCTGTCTGTCTGTCTGTCTGTCTGTCTGTCTGTCTCTCTCTCTCTCTCTCTCTCTCTCCTCTCTCTCCTCTCCTCTCTATCTCTCTCTCTCTCTCTCTCTCTCTCCTCTCTCTCTCTCTCTCTCTCTCTCTCTCTCTCTGACGCCCTCAGCATGGTTTAGGGTACAAAAACTGTCATGTAATAAATTGATGTACGTTCTGTAGATAGCTATCTTTGTTTCTATTCTGTGACAGAACTTTTTTCCTCAAACGCCGACAGCCTCAAAAGTGCCCCGTAGTGTGGTTGGCTGGATTACACACACACACACACACACACACACACACACACACACACACACACACACACACACGCGCGCGCGCGCGCACAGATCTATCGTTCACACCCCCCCCCCCCCCCCCCCCCCCCCCCCCCCTCCCTCTCGCTCGTCTTGTACCCCTTCCGTCCCCGCCCCGTCGCTCTTCGCCTCCTTCCTTCCCGTTGCCTTCGAATACCTTGGAATCCAGTATGAAACCAGGGATTGTTAGGTCTTCAATCTTCGCCTCCTTCCTTCCTTGCCTTCGAATACCTTTGGAATCCATAATGAAACAGGATTGTTAGGTCTTCAATCTTCGCCTCCTTCCTTCCCTTGCCTTCGAATACCTTGGAATCCAGTATTGAAACCAGGATTGTTAGGTCTTCAATCTTCGCCCCCTTTCCCTTTCCCCTTGCCTTCGAATCCCTTTGGGGAATCCAGTATTGAAACCAGGGTTTGTTAGGTCTTAAATCTTCGCCTCCTTCCGTCCTTGCCTTCGAATAACCTTGGGAATCCAGTATTGAAACCAGGGTTTGTTAGGTCTTCAATCTTCGCCTCCTTCCTTCCCTTGCCTTCGAATACCTTGGAACCAGATTGAAACCAGGGATTTTAGGTCTTCATTTTTGCCCCCTTTCCCTTTCCCCTTGCCTTCGAATACCTTGGGAAAACCGGGTATTGAAACCGGGGATTGTTAGGTCTTCAATCTTCGCCTCCTTCCCTTCCCTTGCCTTCGAATACCTTGGAACCCAGTATTAAAACCCAGGGATTGTTAGGTCTTCAATCTTCGCCTCCTTCCTTCCCTTGCCTCGAATACCTGGGAATCCAGTATTGAAACCAGGGATTTTTAGGTTTTCCCATCTCGCCTCCTTCCTTCCCTTCCCTTTCGAATACCTTGGAATCCAAAATTGAAACCAGGGATTGTTAGGTCTTAAATCTTCGCCCCCTTTCCCCGCCCTTTTGCCTTCGAAAAACCTTTGGGAATCCAGTATTGAAACCGGGGATTTTTTAGGTCTTCAATCTTCGCCTCCTTCCTTCCCTTGCCTTCGAATACCTTGGAAATCCAGTTTTGAAACCAGGGATTGTTAGGTCTTCATCTTCGCCTCCTTCCTTCCCTTGCCTTCGAATACCTTGGGAATCCAGTATTGAAACCAGGGATTGTTAGGTCTTCAATCTTCGCCTCCTTCCTTCCCTTCCCTCGAATACCTTGGAATCCAGTATTGAAACCAGGGATTGTTAGGTCTTCAATCTTCGCCTCCTTCCTTCCCTTGCCTTCGAATACCTTGGAATCCAGTATTGAAACCAGGGATTGTAGGTCTTCAATCTTCGCCTCCTTCCCCCCTTTGCCTTCGAATACCTTGGGAATCCAGAAATTTGAAACCAGGGATTGTTAGGTCTTCAATCTTCGCCCCCTTTCCCTTCCCTTGCCTCGAATCCTTGGGAATCCAGAAATTGAAACCGGGGATTGTTAGGTCTTCAATCTTCGCCTCCTTCCTTCCCTTGCCTTCGAATACCTTGGGAATCCAGTATTGAAACCGGGGATGTTTAGGTCTTAAATTTTCGCCTCCTTCCTTCCCCTTGCCTTCGAATACCTTGGGAATCCAGTATTGAAACCAGGGATTGTTAGGTCTTCAATTTTTGCCTCCTTCCTTCCCTGCCTTCGAATACCTGGGAATCCAGTATTGAAACCAGGGATTGTTAGGCCCTCAATCTTGCCTCCTTTCCCTTCCCTTGCCTTCGAATCCCTTTGGGGAAATCCAGTATTGAAACCAGGATTGTTAGGTCTTCAATCTTCGCCTCCTTCCTTCCCTTGCCTTCGAATACCTTGGGAATCCAGTAATGAAACCAGGGATTGTTAGGTCTTCAATTTTCGCCTCCTCCTTCCCTTGCCTTCGAATCCCTTTGGGGAATCCAGTATTGAAACCAGGGATTGTTAGGTCTTCAATCTTCGCCTCCTTCCCCCCTTTGCCTTCGAATACCTTGGGAATCCATATTGAAACCAGGGATTGTTAGGTCTTCAATCTTCGCCTCCTTCTTCCCTTGCCTTCGAATACCTGGGAATCCATATTGAAACCAGGGATTGTTAGGTCTCAATCTTCGCCCCCTTTCCCTTTCCCTTGCCTTCGAATCCCTTTGGGAATCCAGTATTGAAACCAGGGATGTTATCTTCAATCTTCGCCTCCTTCCCTTCCCTTCCCTTTCGAATACCTTGGGAACCAGTATTGAAACCAGGGATTGTTAGTCTTCAATCTTCGCCTCCTTCCTTCCCTTCCCTTCGAATACCTTGGAATCCAGTATTGAAACCAGATTGTTGGGTCTTCAATTTTCGCCTCCTTCCTTCCCTTGCCTTCGAATACCTTGGGAATCCAGTTTTGAAACCAGGGATTTTTAGGTCTTCAATCTTCGCCTCCTTCCTTCCCTGCCTTCGAATACCTTGGGAATCCAGTATTGAAACCAGGGATTGTTAGGTCTTCAATCTTCCGCCTCCTTCCTTCCCTTGCCTTCGAATACCTGGGAAATCCAGTATTGAAACCAGGATTGTTAGGTCTTCAATCTTCGCCCCCTTCCTTCCCTTCCCTTCGAATACCTGGGAATCCAGTATGAAACCAGGGATTGTTAGGTCTTAAATCTTCGCCTCCTTCCTTCCCTTGCCTTCGAATACCTTGGGAATCCAGAAATGAAACCAGGGATTTTTAGGTCTTCAATCTTCGCCCCTTCCTTCCCTTGCCTTCGAATACCTTGGGAATCCAGTAATTGAAACCAGGGATTGTTTAGGTCTTCAATCTTCCTCTTTTGCCTTCGCCTTCCCTTTTCCCTTCCCTTTCCCTTTCGAATCCCTTGGAATCCAGTTTTGAAACCGGGGATTGTTAGTCTTCAATCTTCGCCTCCTCCTTCCCTTGCCTTCGAAAAACCTTGGGAATCCATATTGAACCAGGGATTGTTGGTCTTCAATCTTCGCCTCCTCCTCCCTTCCCTTTCGAAAAACCTTTGGGAAAATCCAGTTTTGAAACCAGGGATTGTTAGGTCTTCAATCTCGCCTCCTTTCCCTTTCCCCTTTGCCTTCAAAATCCCCTTGGGAATCCATATTGAAACCAGGATTGTTAGGTCTTCAATCTTCGCCTCCTCCTTCCCTTGCCTTCGAATACCTTGGGAACCGTATTGAAACCAGGGATTGTTAGGTCTTAAATTCTTCGCCTCCTTCCTTCCCTTGCCTTCGAATACCTTGGGAACCAGTATTGAAACCGGGGATTGTTGGGGTCTTCAATCTTCGCCTCCTTCCTTCCCTTGCCTTCGAATACCTGGGAACCAGTATGAAACCAGGGATTTTTTAGGTCTTAAAAATCTTCGCCCCCTTTCCCTTCCCTTGCCTTCGAATACCTTGGGAACCAGTATTGAAACCAGGGATTGTTAGGTCTAAATTTCTTCGCCTCCTTCCTTCCCTTGCCTTCGAATACCTTGGGAACCAGTAATTGAAACCAGGATTGTTAGGTCTTCAATCTTCGCCTCCTTCCTTCCCTTGCCTTCGAAACCTTGGAATCCAGTACTGAAACCAGGATTGTTAGGTCTTCAATCTTCGCCTCCTTCCTTCCCTTGCCTTCGAATACCTTGGGAATCCAGAAATTGAAAACCAGGGATTGTTAGGTCTCAATCTTCGCCTCCTTCCTTCCCCTTGCCTTCGAATACCTTGGGAATCCAGTATTGAAACCGGGGATTGTTAGGTCTTCAATCTTCGCCTCCTTCCTTCCCTTGCCTTCGAATACCTTGGGAATCCATATTGAAACCAGGGATTGTTAGGTCTTCAATCTTGGGCCCCCCTTTCCTTTCCCTTGCTTCGAATACCTTGGAATCCAGATTGAAACCAGGGATTGTTAGGTCTTCAATCTTCGCCTCCTTCCTTCCCTTGCCTTCGAATACCTTGGAATCCAGTATTGAAACCAGGGATTGTTAGGTCTTCAATCTTCGCCTCCTTCCTTCCCTTGCCTTCGAAACCTTGGGAATCCAGTATTGAAACCAGGATTGTTAGGTCTTCAATCTTCGCCTCCTTCCTTCCCTTGCCTTCGAATACCTTGGGAATCCAGTATTGAAACCAGGGATTGTTAGGGTCTTCAATCTTCGCCTCCTTCCTTCCATTGCCTTCGAATACCTTGGGAATCCAGATGAAACCGGGGTTTGTTGGGTCTTCAATTTTCGCCTCCTTCCTTCCCTTGCCTTCGAATACCTTGGGAATCCAGTATTGAAACCAGGGATTGTTTGGTCTTCAATCTTCGCCTCCTTCCTTCCCTGCCTTCGAATACCGGGAATCCAGTATTGAAACCAGGGATTGTTAGGTCTCAATCTTCGCCTCCTTCCTTCCCTGCCTTCGAATACCTGGGAATCCAGTATTGAAACCAGGGATTGTTAGGTCTTCAATCTTCGCCTCCTTCCTTCCCTTGCCTTCGAAAACCTGGGAATCCATTATTGAAACCAGGGATTGTTAGGTCTTCAATCTTCGCCTCCTTCCTTCCCTTCCCTTCGAATACCTTGGGAATCCAGTATTGAAACCAGGAATTGTAGGTCTTCAATCTTCGCCTCCTTCCTTCCCTTGCCTTCGAATACCTTGGAATCCAGTATTGAAACCAGGGATTGTTAGGTCTTCAATCTTCGCCTCCTTCTTCCCTTGCCTTCGAATACCTTGGAATCCAGTATTGAAACCAGGGATTTTTAGGTCTTCAATCTCGCCTCCTTCCTCCCTTGCCTTCGAATACCGGGAATCCAGTATTGAAACCAGGGATTGTTAGGTCTTCAATCTTCGCCTCCTTCCATCCCTTGCCTTCGAATACCTTGTGAATCCAGTATTAAAAACCAGGGATTGTTAGGTCTTCAATCTTCGCCTCCTTCCTTCCCTTGCCTTGGGAATACCTTGGGAATCCAGTATTGAAACCAGGGATTGTTGGGTTCTCAATCTTCGCCTCCTTTCCCTTTTCCCTTGCCTTCGAATACCTTTGGGAATCCAGTATTGAAACCAGGATTGTTAGGTCTTCAATCTTCGCCTCCTCCTTCCCTTGCCTTCGAATACCTTGGAACCATATTGAAACCGGGGATTGTAAGGTCCTTCAATCTAGTACTCCCCCAGCTGAGTTATTCCCGCTGACAGTAAACAGAAATTTTTTTTCTTTTTAATAAAAAAGTCCATGTTATAGAGTGTTTCGAAGGACAGTGGGGCCCACCAAGGGGCGTTTTAGCCGCTTCAAATCCTGACATTGTTCACTTAGCGATTTTGTTGCATGAAATACGACCCATGCGATCAAACTGTCACAAAGGGTTCACTCGTATTGCCCAGGGGCTTGTCGTCAAATTTCGGGAAAATCAAATTAAAATTTTTTTTGATTTGATACTGTTGAGGAGCGAGTGACAGACAGACGCACGCGCCAGGGAGACAGACACACAGACGGAAAGCGCTTAGAAAAGATGAGAAATATGACAAGTGAAATGGAGTCTCAACTCCCCAGAAACAATCTTGGCGGAAGTGGGGATGACCCCTCCATGTGACCCACTGAGCAGAACCATGCCTCGCGCAAAGGATGGGGTTGGTGAACCGAAACACTAGCAGGAAAAAAAAAGATGAAGCAGGAACCTGAACGCATTAGGACAATAGTGTAAAAATGATCTGTGCTTGAACCAAACAATCGCAACACACTTGTTGAAACATCACCACCACTAACAACGAACAAACAAACAAACAGACGACTCAGTAAAGATCCGTTTGAACCTAAAAGCGAAAAATGTGACGGGAAGATGAAAGTGTCAACTAAAAACAGTTTAGTGGCAGTATGATGATGGGTGTCCATCGATTCTTTTTTTTTTTTTTTTTTCTTCTTTTTTCGCTTACGACTTTGACTTCAACTTCTTCCCTTTTTCCCCCCCCTAATCTCCCCCCCCCCCCCCCCCCCCCCCCCCCCTCCCTCAACGACCCCAGCGGTCAGGGAATGACTGACTGACTGAATCTTGCCTTCTTTGACTTGTCGACTTTTGACCGAGCTCATCATTTCATCAATTCCCTGTAATGGATATCTTTATCCACTCCACAGTATCAAGTTAAACCCAAAAGCATAATGTCTCAAGTTATTGTTGTTTGTATGATGAGGTGGTTGTTATTTAGAGAGGGGCTTGCGATCCGCTCGGCTTCTCTCGAGTTTTAACGTGGGGCGAGTGTATCTCCATTGTGTCATCTTTCATTCCAACTTGTAACAGTGAGTAGTGATTAACCCAACCCATGTGGCAGTGTGCAACCCTCTAGTGACGCATGGGGTGCGTGTGTGTGGGTGTGTGGGGGGGGGGGGGGGGGGGGGGGGGGGGGGGGGGGGGGGGGGGGGGGGGGGGGGGGGGGGGGGGGGGGGGGGGGGGGGGGCTGCACGCATTCTGTCATCGTGTAAAGAGTCGTTTGTTGAACTGGAAATTTCCGGGTGGGTTTCAAGATCTCTTCAGCAGCACAAAGGGGTTTGTTGTTGGGGACCGGTTTTTCCCCCCTTTTAGGCCTCGCCAAAAAAAAACAACAACAACAAAAAACCACGGAGATTGCGGTGACATCAGAAACAGTTTCGGTTTGTTCGTTCTAATTTAATATGAATTTTGATTGTAGCGAACAAGCTCACACATACACACATGCCCGCACCCACACCACCTTCCCTTTTACGTCACTCCTCTCTGATCAAACACACGCACGCACGCACGCACTCACGCATGCACGCACGCACGCACACACAGACACCACCCACTCACTAAGAACTCTCTCACTGGCTCACTGTCTGTCTGCTCAGTCCTCTATCTCTCCCTCCCCTCTTCTCCCCTCTCTGCACACACACACCACACACACACACACACACACACACACACACACACACACACACGCACGCGCGCGCGCGCGCTGCAGACATACACACACACGCCCCCACACATTACACACACACGCACACCCACACCCACATCACAAACACAGGGAAAGACAATACCAATCAGCAATCATCAAAGAAACGTAGTATACAACAAGCAAGGGAAGCACACACATAACACAAAACACACACACACACACACACACGCACGCACGCACGCACGCACGCACGCACGCACGCACGCCGCACGCACGCACGCAAAGCACACACACAAAACACACACACAACACACTCTCTCTCTCTCCTCTCTCTCTCTCCCCTCGCTCGCTCGCTCGTTTCCCCCTCCTTCCCTCTCTGTGTCATTTGTCTGGCTCTAATTTGAAACGTTCAATAAAATTTACTGTCGCTGGTCGAATTATGCAACACAATAGTCACCCTTCTTTCAACGGAAAAGTTCATTCTGTAAGAAGAAGTAGATTTGATCACAAATCGATTTTTTCTGTGCTTTTTTTCACCATGTCCTTTAGGTCAGAGTAAAAGAAACGATTCGCACCCGTCTTAAAAAGTCACCGATAATCCCATTTCCTCCTTTTAATGATATCAGTGAACGAAGATCTAGTTAAAATTTTAGTATAATTTTTATGTGTGCCCCGGTTCTTCGTTTTACAGAATTCAAAATAGCTTTTTTTTAAAGAGAAGTAGGGGAAAGATATTCATTGATAAAACCTCACTGCGGTATTTCAGATTACAAACTGCATTAGGAACAAGGAACAGACTGCGTAAATTCTGAGTAATGCATAGGAAGCGAATTCATCATGGGGTTTGACAACAACGTACATTACCAAGAACGTTTTGTGTTGTTTTGTTTTTTGTTGTGTGTTGTTGTTTTTGTTTTGTTGATGATGATGATGATGTGTTTTTTGTCACAGGAAAAATTCATTTATTTAAACGAGAAAAATGTGCTGCATCGTTTTCTGTTTTGTTTTGTTTGTTGTTTTTTTCCCTCTTTTTTTTCGGATGATCCGGTCGTTTTTTCATGTACACTACTCGTGTGAAACAGTCTGAGGATACAGCGAATTTTCTTATACCTGTTCCAAAATAAAGAAGTAATGCCCCGTACAGATCTCGTCAGTGTATTGTTCTCTGTCGATTTCGTTTTCGCTTTAAAGGCTCAATACGTTTTGACCATGATAAACATTATACTTCTCATTTTATGTGCGGCTTACAACAAAACGGCCGAACAAGTTTTCATTGTGACCGTAAAACCCCCCCCCCCCCCCCCTCCCCGCCCCCTTTAAAAAGATATTTGATTTTCACGTACATTTACACACATTACAAGCAAACTCTCGCTCTCACAAGGAATTTTCCTTTAACGCTACATCGCTGTGTGAGATCACAGATGGCTGAACGTGTTATTAAACACAACGAAGAAGAGAAATTTCAAGTTTGTAAGCGTAAAGCACAGAAGAGCAAACTCTCCCAACTCACCTGTGCACAGGCACAGCAATAAGCGGTGGAAGGCAGATGGACCCCAGCCCCGGT
>JAFLJL010016848.1:24247-25316 GCA_018398815.1 Conus ventricosus
CTATGTTTATATCTCAACTGGTCGTCGCTGGATCAATGTCTGGGCTACAGGGCTCTGCGAGATCACAGGCACACAAAGGGCCCGCACATGAACAAAGAGAAAGTGGTGGGAACTGTCTTTAGAGTGGTGAGAAGAATTATTATTATTATTATTATAGCGGCCACACCTCTTTGTATTTGTTGTCATTGCTAATGATATGGTTGCAGCAGCGGAAACGGAGGCAGTAGTAGTAGTAGCAGCAGCAGCAGCAGTAGTATAGCACAGCAGTATATAGCAGCAGCATAGCACAGCAGCAGTAGTAGCAGCAGCAGCAGCAGTAGCAGCAGCAGTAGTAGGCCGACTCTGACAGTCAGTTTCATGTTTCTCATTTGTCATCGCTACTAATCCACCTAATCACCCTGGACAGCAGCTGACGTCTTGTGACTTTCTGACAAAGCATTGGTTCGTGATCTCAACTCCTCATCTATCTAATAACCCTCTCTACAGTGATGAACCTGTGACTTACAGGTGGTCCCTTCGTGTGTTGGATCACACCAGCATCCTGAATAACCACCACCAAAGCGACCCTAGCAGAAAGGCAGTGTCTCCCTCTGGTGGCTTTTCGCATCCACATGACGACTGGACATTGATTGACTGCTCCCCCTGTGTGACTGCTGGGCGCAGGCTGTGGACACCACCAAAAGCGACTCAGCAGAAGGCAGTGTCTCTTCTTTTTTCTTTCTGCATACGCAGGCTGATACTCCTGCGGACACTGCCTGTATAGACAGGCAGTGAGTTGTATTATTGACCGTTTTTTAACCCGCATTAAGGCAGCCATACTCCATCTTCGGAAGGGCCTCTGAGTGTACGTGTCTCCATACCAACGGCCAAACTGGCCTCTCTTCCGAAAGTTGGTGAGTATTTGACGTGTTGACCAAGATGGTGTGCGTGCGTCAACACGGAACCTCGGTAAGTCTCATTCGAAGGACTGTGTGGAGAATAAGTCAGAACCAATGTAACTCTCCAGGGGAAATTCTGTAGATTTTCGGCTTCACCCGGGCCCCCCCCCCCCCCTATTGGGAAAAGGGGG
>JAFLJL010016850.1:5052-17532 GCA_018398815.1 Conus ventricosus
TTTTTGGTCTGCCGTTATTATCGCACACTGACGTCTGCCGTTATTGCACACTGCTCAGCTGTTCAGAGCAAGCCACTTAGTTTTGAGAGCAGGGGAGTTTACAGCTCGCCCACAGCTGCAGGGGCCAAGCTGTGAATGCAGGTCAGGGAAAGGGGTGTTTTCTGCAGGCTGCTCCCCACCAGCCAGCTAACCGCACTGTACTCGGCGAACTGAATGTCATCTGTGTAAAGCCAGTCTGGCAACAATGTGTTCGGCATTGCTGAGCGGCCATTACACGTGGGGCTGTTAGTTTGATAATCAGTAGTTGTCATAAAAAACGTAATTGTCGCGGTCAAGGTCCGTGAATCAAGGATGTGAGGGTGGAAGAGGAGAGAGGGACAGGCTGGGCACTACACTCACCGGCCACACTCAAACCACTCGTGGAAAACAAACCAACAAGCAATTTATTAAATTAATGAAAATCTCATTCAGACCTAGCGGAGGAGGGAACGACTATCAAGAAGAGGGAGGACAGAAATATAAATTGGAAAAGAAAGGAAAATAGAAGATGACAGCCACCTAAAAGAAGATGTCTACTTAATGGACAAAATAACCCAACAAAAGATTCCACACCCTGGCCCAGGGAATAACTAAATTTAAATCATAGCCACCAATCTATCCCAAAATAAAGAACGAAGAAAGAACAGGGGAGAAACAATTAAACGAATGACAAAAACAGGATCTACCCCAGTCACACAAGCATATTCACCCACATTCGCATACTTATACAGTTCATGAACAATTGGTATATTCACACATGTACCCTCACAAACATCACAGCCATACAGAATGTCTCCCACACGCCAGGCATCACCAAACACCACCCATACACAGCTAGAAACAAACTTAACTTGAAGTCCTTTCCATGTCCGAGCAGAGAGACACTGGTGCACCCCAAAAACAGTTGATACACTCAGAACTGGCGTTTGTGGTCTCGCTCTTGGCATCACGGTCAGTGTCCAGCTCCTCTCCACACTGCTTCGGAATGGGCGTCCGGGGATGAAAGGCGTCTGGGCCGACACCGAGTCAACCAACGAAAACAAACAAACAAACGCCCAGAACGGCGGGTGGAAAAGAGGGGGAAAAAGTGGGCCCGGCAGGCTGATCCTCAGCGAAAAGACTGTCGGGACCTCGGAGCCGACAGCACCAGCAGCCCTTCACCATGTGATGGCCGACAGCTGGTCACCCTCAGCGAAGGGGTCAAGATAAATACTTGGTGGGCAGGAACAGGGATTCCTCTCTCTAACCCTAAGACTACCACCGTCAGGCAGACCAGTGGCCTTCGTCACAGGTTGTATAAATGCCTCACCAAAGAGAACGTGGTCTCTCCACTCGTGGCTCCAATCTAGTCAAGTACAGAATTTTCCCAAACGCCAGTGCCGATCAAAGGGGATAATTCCCAAAGACCAGTGAGCTCTCAGGGTTTTCACAACCTGGGATCCCAGAAAGCGATGTCCTGCGGAGCAGAAGAGCATGCAAACCGACGACGGGGTAGACTTTTCCCCCCTGAAAATTGCAGCCACAGTGCCCACCCCTCTTTTACACACACACACCACAAAAAATTTTTAAAAGGTGGAAACAAACAAACAAATTTTCTTTTAAAAGCGGGAGGGAGGCGTCCCCGTGACAACCCCCCACCAAAAGGCCCGTCCACTGAAGCACAGTCCCCCTGCACCCTTCCACACCGCTGGTTTTCAAGCTGCAGAGAGGTCAAACTAAATAAATGAAATTGGGTAAAACCTTGGTAAGTTTCAGTGTGCAGGGGGAACAATTCATTCCATTCACTCATAAAGTCTCCCTACTTGTCCTTCCAAAAATTTGTCGGAACCTAAAGGCTGACTTTAAAGCTCGAGCCCAGCCCTCAGTCGACGCTTATGGACAAATTTTTGTGCGGTAGGCCAAAGGATGGTGGGTCAGACTAAATAAATTTCCCTTCCCGTAGAGATCGGATAGAAGCGGGACGGCCCCACCAGGGCCAACACTCCAACTCGAGGGTGGGGTATTTAATTTTGCCCCCGCAACCTTGGGAAAGGGTTTAGGGAAGAGACCTCGCCTTGGGTCTTGGAGTAGAGCAGCCCCGACCCTTTCGGACGCATCTGTGCGAACACGAAAGTGGCGTCTGGGTCTGCAATTTTGCAGCATGGTTGTCTGGATAGGCCCTTAGCTCCCTGAAACCCTTACCCCTTTCCTCCTTCCAATCCGTTCCAGGCTTTCGACAGTGGTTTTTCGGTAAGGGGCTTTGCTGTTCTGAAAAATGAGTACAAACTTTCGGTAATATCCCCCGGCCAGGAATAAAAGGAGCCCCTTCTTATTTTGGGGGTGGTGAGTGTCCTCGATTTTTCCTACCTTGCGGGCTTGGCAAAAGGTACCCCCTCCAAACAACAGCCCCAAAAAACGGCACCTGCTCCCTACCTGCACTTGGAGGGCGTGCGGCGATTTGCACTTTCGGAGACATGGAAGAGTTTCCCCGGAAAGGCCCAGATGTTCCCCCATGTTACAGTTGCCAAAAGTAATCATCGATGAGTTGACTTCTTTCTTTTCCAGTGGCTGTAACATGACCCGCTATACGGCTAAACACTGCACCTGCGTCTTAGTCCAAAGGGTAACTTGGAACTAAAAACGCCCCTCGGGGCGTAGTAAATGCATTTTTTTCTCCCTGTCGGCAGGATCCTTTGGGGATCTCCAATAGCCTTTTGCAAGTCAATTTGCTAAAGTACTGGCCTTGGCCAATGAGCGAAAACTTTCCCTGTTGGCATTGGCTCTGCATCGAACTTGAAACTCGATTAACCTTCGGAAGTCCAGCAAAATTATTGGCCCATCGGGGTTCTTGCCCAGAGAATAGGCGAGGAAAAGGGGGAACTGCAACGCTCGATACGTTCATTCGAAATGTCCTG
The DNA here is from genome assembly GCA_018398815.1 of Conus ventricosus. NCBI lineage: Eukaryota > Metazoa > Mollusca > Gastropoda > Neogastropoda > Conidae > Conus > Conus ventricosus. The sequence continues at coordinate 7,986 of JAFLJL010016850.1, forward strand.
AATTTCAGCCTTGGGGCAGCGGTTGCGCAGGGGTAGTGGGTACTGTTTTACCGAGGGGTTCCTGCGATGAAAAACCAGAGTACAATTCCCGGTTGCAACGAGTGGTACGTCAGTCAAAAATCGGCTCTTTTGCAAAACATTTTTGGCGGCGGTTTGAGCTCCTGGTGGTCTTGGGGCAACCTGGAGTCTTTCCATGTTTCCGGGGGCTGAGTCCCCACATGGTGTCAGAGCTCAAGGGGGAAAGTTTCTCTTTTTTCTTCTTTTCCCACGGCGAAACCCGGGATTGCATGATCTTTCTTTCTCCCCTTTGAGGAGGTTGGCATGTTAGTTTCTTTTTCCCCCTTGATGAGGACAACTAGTCCCCCCCTAACTCTCCTCAAGATCCGAAAGGCCCCTCCCGGAAAAGCGTTTTTGTGGGCAGGGGTAAAAGAAGCAGCCTTCTCATCGGGTTTCAAACCTTTTTTGCCTCCCTTTGGTCGTAGTCTGTTTATATCGTTTTGACTGGGTCAGATTTTGGTGTGCTAGTTTGCATGTAGCTGTAAGCCTCCCCTTTCGATCCAGCCATACTCAGCTTGAGTCCGAGCTCTTGTTTGGGCCTTTCCGGGGCCCCAAGCTGACTAGCACTGCCATGGGTCCTTCCCGCCTCCTGGTAGCTCAAAGGGAAGAATCCCATACTTCTTGGGGCACTTCTCGAAAGAAATAAAAACGCCGGGGGGAAATCTGTCCCAATCCGGGGTTTTCTTGAGCGTTTCAAATCATTTGTTTGGGGGCCCCATGAAGCTTTCCACTGCCCGTTTCCCTTGCTTTTGTACGGTGTAGTTGTCTCCCTGTGAATTTGCAGCAACGTACACTCATTATCCCAGTAGAAAAACTGATTTTCCTTGTCCGATAGGCACTCCCGGGCACCCTGCCCCTTGTCCACTTTCCATAGGGCTTCAGCCGGTTGGGGGAATTATTTTCTTGGGGGTGTGGCCTCGGGATACCGGGTTGGTTAGTCGACCAAAACCCAAATACAAAGGGGGTGTCCCGATCTGAGCGGGAACAATGGGCCGAAAGGGCCCCCAAACCCCCCTTTTCGAAGGGGGGTTCCTACAAAGGAACGGGCCCTAGGGGCACCTTTTAGCCCCCTTGGGGGGGTTTTCTTGAATATGTTACAGGTTCAAAGTATCTCTCACTCCTGAGTCACCCCAGGCAATAAAAGGGCTTGCGAATCCGCTCTGAGTGCTCTTGTTCCGGGTGCCCGGCCATGGGGGGTCACGCCCCGACGCAACACGTCTCCCCTAAGCGTTTTCGGTACGACCCTGGTGACCGTATGGTGGCTAAAGAAAACTCCCCGGTGTAGAATTCCCTTTTGGGGGACAAACTTGACCTTCCTTGGTCTCTCGATTGGGATTTCCCACGAGTTGTTTAAACTTGTTCTGTGGGGTCTTTTTTTGTAGCCCTATCGCCGGGGCTCTAAGCTGCCTACGCGAAAAGGTACGGTTTTTAACAAGGGCTTTAGGACCCTCTTTTCTTCTCTGCCTGCGCCCGAGGGGTGGGGCGTGAATACCTCGGGGTAACTCGTGGATATGGGAAGCCCACTCCCCCCGGCGCTGTTTTTCCCTTGAGGAGGGAGTACCTGGTTCTTCAAGCAACTCCCCATACTTTCCCCCCTGAAGTGGGGCGTCGAAGGTCTCAAGCACCGTTGACGAGTGGCAGTAAACGACATCAATCCCCGCGACTTCACGGTTTTTCCGTGGGGAGCATCCTTGGTACTAACTTTGTCGCAAAACTGCCGGGGGCGCCCGTGCTTGATGGCCTCGAAAGTTTCCTGTACTACTGAGGGAAGGTAGGGGGACTGGCGTAGTCCTTTACCTCCCCCTATCCCTTTAAATTGTGTTGTAGGTTTTTTTTTTGCGGTAGGGCGAACGCCCGATGCCGATGCGCCCTCAAACACTGCAGCTTGCGCCTGGTTGTCCCCCTTCCCTTTGGGTTCTGGGGTCTGAACTTGTGGGGACGAAAACGTCCGGTGGCAGACGAAAACTGTCCCGGGGGCAGCGAAACTGTCCGGGGGCGAGAAGACTGTCCGATGGCAGCGAATCCTCACCTGTGGTTTCCCGGGATTCTGGGGAATGGTAAATCATGTGCATCGGCAAAAGGCCCCCACTATCCCCAATGCCTCGCGAACTCTGTGGGTTGGGCCCCCACCCAATTGTAGTGTAGGTCAGGGGAAACCGAATTCATGGGCTCCCAAAAAAATACTTTTCCAACTCCCAAACCCTGACGTTTCCAAACCAAAAACGAGGGACACGAAGCGCTCGCAAATGGGGAGAAATTCTCTCGGTGCTTCTTCAGGAGCGAAACTGCCTCCGTAGCTTCTGGGGGGATGTGGAGTTGTTTCAAAGCAGCTTTCAGCTTCTATGTAGGTCCGGGGAAATCACGGCCCCTTACTTTACCCCCTGAGATTGTCACTAGTATAGAGCCTTTCTTTCGTTTTTTAACCCCCAACCTGAGCCAAACTTCAAAAAGTTCGATATAGGTCAATAGCTCCCTTATCATTGTTCTGGGCTTTGAATCATGGGGGGAACAAGTGGCGGATATTTTTCCCCCTGACGGTGCCGGGTACAGTGCCGGGGGCTTTTTTGCGGTCCCCCAGAGAGTTGTATCCTCTGTCGAGATGAATTTTTTCTCGGATTTTTTCGCCAACTTAAGACGATTTGAAAACTAACTCTCTCTTCCCTTTTGGGGTTTTTCCCCCTCTCTTTTCTTGCTTTTGTTTTTTTTTTCATTTCATCCATTTATCTTTTTCTTCCCTTTGCTTCTTTCTCTCTCTCTCTAACCCCTCTCCCCCATTCCCCTTTTCCATCTTTTTCTTCCTTAGTTCTTCTCTTCTTTTCTATTCTTCTTTTTCTTTTCTCTTTCCCCCGCTTCTTTCTCTTCCCTTTTTCTTTTCTTTCTTCCCCTTTTTTTTCCTTCGCCCCCTCTCTTCTCCTCAAACGTCTCAAAGTATGGATCCTGGAGTGGGCAAGAGACGGGGATCGTTGACGGTGGCCCTATTGTCCCCCCCCGGAAAAGGAAAGGGGGCGCCAACACTGGAGAAGGAGGTGGGAAGTGGTCGTCTCCCCGGAGACGGGGGGAAACCAAAAAAGGGATGGTTTATACTGACGACGGAGACGGGCCCTGATAGGGGGTTGTCCTTTCCATAGGAACACCACGTGGTTTTAATGTCAGTACCGTACGGGAGGTGTAGTGAGACACAGGGGTGTAGTCCGGGACAACCCTGTGCCCTTTTTTGAGAGCGGGTTTAACCCCCCGATCCCCTCCAGTGCCTTTTTTTTTCCACAAAGTGTTTTCGCACATGTTTTCACGTAAAAACCGGAGCAAAAACCTTCCAGGAATATGGCTACAAAATGAAAGTCGTTCCAAAAACTTGAAACCAAAAAAATTAGCACAGACCCGACTCACAGATAAGTGAAAGTAAAATCTTTGGTTGAAATATAAATTTAAATTTACAAAAAGGGAAATTTTGACAAGTGGTCTTCAACCCACAAACTTTCCCAAAGTTCATCACACCAGTCAATGGAAGATACATCCTTCAAATCAATAACGCCAATCAACAACAAGGGGGGGAATCCTCCTGAGATGACGCGAATCAAAACAAAATGAAAAGCAACCCGTCCCCGGGCAAATTCAACTTAAAAAATTTATTAAAAAAAAACTCACCAAATAAAGGGAACGAACGCCCCCTTTTCAGAAAAAGTATTTAACACCCAACAAAGATAACGGGTTTTCCAAAAAAAAAACAGGGATACCCTATCTCCCTCACTAATAATTTTTGATCCTAAAGGGAAACAACCCTTCCCGAACCTCTTGACCAGAAAATCCCCTGAATGAAGCCCTCAACTGTCGCCAACGAGTCGACAAACCAAAGGAAACTAAGCAGAAATTAAACAGAGCCACAGACTCCTAAATGAAGGGGATACTGCCCAAACCTTTCTTTTCCAATAACAATCACTTGTGAATAAGCTACTAGACAGGTATTAGGCCTTCTTGATCTACGTGTAGGAACAATACACTTTAAACAAAAAACAAAACCCAAATCACAATCACAACTGACTGAGCAAAATAACAAAAATCTTTTTTGATTTTACTCAGCTAGCCAACGCGATGAACGGCCGCAAAATCAATACAATACAAAACCGGACAGCGCACGAAAAAAAGCAACGACGGGAAAAATGGATAAATGAAAGAACGGCGGAGGTTTTTAAATCACGATGGGATAAATACGAGTGACGACAAAAAACTGAACAGTATCGCAAAATCGAAAAAAAAAATTGGTTGACTACCCGCGGCTGAATGTGCACACTGCACCAACACGCCTTCCCGAGTTTCAAGCTGACCAGTCAAAGGGGCGCAGGGCTTTTTTTTTTTTTTTTTTTTTTTTTGCAAGCCCACGCGAGCACGGCTGAACTGTGTAACACCGCGGTTGAGAGTAGTAAGGGAGGTGGAGTACACTGTAAGATGGAAGGTAGCGTAACGGATAAACACAGACCAGCTAAGCCAACCTCTCAATCCACACACATTAACACTTTTATTTCATTTTTTTTTTCTCCCAACGCACACCACCATCAAAGAGTGTAAATTTTAAACTAACAAGAAAAAATATAAAAATAGCTAGTGAGTGCGAATAGATAGAAGAGAAAAGCCTATCAAAAGGGAGCTAGTCTCCTTACTACTAAATAAATACAGGAAACCTGACCCTAGTGTAAGCAAAATAATCACCAGGAAAAAAAATAAATACTTAAGCGTTTAACAGGACAGAGGGGTGCTACCAGCTATTTCTCCGCACGCAATTTAAACCATAAACCACCAGGATCCTACCTACTTTTACCTGCGCTACTCTCAGTCGTAGTCTGGGGTACAGGCAAATCAGGCAAGCAAAATACGGTCTAACCTATGTCAGCACAAACACTGACGCTGTAGAACCTGCACAATGGAACCAAAATACACTCCCCACCCTTTACCCTCCCGTTACCTATTGAAAGATAACGGTAATGTTAAGGAGTTAAGTTTACACACACCGGCGATAGTTTTAGGAAAACAATAAAACGAACAAGACGCGGAGGCGGCTAGAGCGCGGCGGCCAAGGACGGGAACTGGACTTTCCGGTCACGGCAACCCCACAAATGCTCCACTCCACGTGGAGTCCCCTTCACGGTGGGACTCCGGCCCAGCCAACCACCCGCTTAATACAATACATCCATGAGGGCTGGAGCAGTAGTCGAGAGTGCTGTGAAAATCCTGACCAACCCTCTCAATTCCAAACCTTCACATCCGGACGAGCCCCAAGTGTTGCGGTCAAGGTCCGTGAATCAAGGATGTGAGGGTGGAAGAGGAGAGAGGGACAGGCTGGGCGCTACACTCACCGGCCACACTCAAACCACTCGTGGAAAACAAACCAACAAGCAATTTATTAAATTAATGATAATCTCATTCAGGACCTAGCGGAGGAGGGACGACTATCAAGAAGAGGGAGGACAGAAAGATAAATTGGAAAAGAAAGGAAAATAGAAGATGACAGCCACCTAAAAGAAGATGTCTACTTAATGGACAAAATAACCCAACAAAAGATTCCACACCCTGGCCCAGGGAATAACTAAATGTAATCATAACCACCAATCTATCCAAAATAAAGAACGAAGAAAGAACAGGGGAGAAACAATTAAACGAATGACAAAAACAGGATCTACCCAGTCACACAAGCATATTCACCCACATTCGCATACTTATACAGTTCATGAACAATTGGTATATTCACACATGTACCCTCACAAGCATCACAGCCATACAGAATGTCTCCCACACGCAGGCATCACCAAACACCACCCATACACAGCTAGAAACAAACTTAACTTGAAGTCCTTTCCATGTCCGAGCAGAGAGACACTGGTGCACCCCAAAACAGTTGATACACTCAGAACTGGCGTTGTGGTCTCGCTCTTGGCATCACGGTCAGTGTCCAGCTCCTCTCCACACTGCTCTCGGAATGGGCGTCCGGGGATGAAAGGCGTCTGGGCCGACACCGAGTCAACCAACGAAAACAAACAAACAAACGCCCAGAACGGCGGGTGGAAAAGAGGGGAAAAAGTGGGTCCGGCAGGCTGATCCTCAGCGAAAAGACTGTCCGGGACCTCGGAGCCGACAGCACCAGCAGCCCTTCACCATGTGATGGCCGACAGCTGGTCACCCCCAGCGAAGAGGGTCAAGATAAATACTTGGTGGGCAGGAACAGGGATTCTCTCTCTAACCCTAAGACTACCACCGTCAGGCAGACCAGTGGCCTTCGTCACAGGTTGTATAAATGCCTCACCAAAGAGAACGTGGTCTCTCCACTCGTGGCTCCAATCCGAGTCAAGTACGAATTTTTCCCAAAGCCAGCTGCGATCAAAGGGGAATAACTTCCAACGACTCAGTGAGCTCTCCACGGGTTTTCACAACTCTCCGGGTATCTCACAGAAAGCGATGTCCATGCAGTGCAGAAGGATGCATGCAAACCGCACGGACGGGTAGACTTTTCTCACTGAAAAGTTGACAGCACACAGCTGCCCATCCCTCTTTTACACACACACACACACACACACAAAAATAAATAAGGTGGCAACAAACTAACAAACTTACATTAAAAGTGGGATGGAGGGCTGTCCGTCCGTGACAGTAATACATCTGTTCTTTTGAGATGACTGAATATGCAAATTCCCTACAATTCTTTTAATACCAAACTTGACTAGGTTTATTTTCCTGTAGATAATGTAGATACGGCATGAAAGCTTGTAACACAAGTGGTCAGGCGATATTCAAACAATGACAAACACACACACACACAATTGTGCAAAATGACGTCATCACTTTCTGGGAACTTAATTTTCCCTAGTTAGATAAGATAGATAGATAATGTTGCTTATAGCCCAGCCGACCGCAAAGGGCCATATCAGGGCTGTCACCACGTTAAAATCAACTCACCAGTCATATAAAAAAAAAAAAAAAAAAAAAAAAAAAAAAAAAAAAAAAACTTTCATACATCTCGTTAAATGACATCATCCAGAAACGCACCAGAAACTTTGTTAAAAATCTTTCTTCCGTAAAATCTTAAATCAGATGAAAAATGTTAATCTCTCTCAAAAACCCAAGGATCACATCAGGCGGGACATCCCTCAACAGGATCTTCATGGACTCCGCTGTAAAATGTTTGTGTCTCACATCGTGCAAGTCCCAACACTCTAAAAGAACATGTTTCATTGTACACAAGTTTGATACATGCCTATGCTTGGACTACAACAACAGAAATGTTGGGTCAGAAATGTGTAAGCCTTGTTTGTTCGGCCCTTTAACTAAGTGTCTCAATGGACGAAAAAATAAAGCTGTGACTGAATTCTGCTGCTATTGCACAGTGAAGTCTGCCATTATTGCACACTGAGGTCTGCCGTTATTGCACAGTTAAGTCTGCCGTTATTGCACACTGTGGTCTGTCGTTATTGCACAGTGAAGTCTGCCGTTATTGCACACTGGTTTCTGCCGTTAATCCACAATGTGGTCTGTCGTTATTGCACAGTGAAGTCTGTCGTTATTGCACACTGGGGTCTGCGTTATTGCACACTGGGGTCTGCCGTTATTGCACACTGTGGTCTGTCGTTATTGCACAGTGAAGTCTGACGTTATTGCATACTGGGGTCTGTCGTTATTGCACACTGGGGTCTGCCGTTATTGCACACTGTGGTCTGTCGTTATTGCACAGTGAAGTCTGACGTTATTGCATACTGGGGTCTGCAGTTATTGCACACTGTGGTCTGTCGTTATTGCAGTGAAGTCTGCCGGTATTGCACACTGGGGTCTGCCGTTATTGCACACTGAGGTCTGCCGTTATTGCATAGTGAAGTCTGCCGTTATTGGACACTGAAGTCTGCCATTATATGCACAGTGAGGTCTGCCGTTATTGCACACTGAAGTCTGCCGTTAATTCACACTGAGGTCTGCCGTTATTGCACACTGAAGTCTGCCGTTATTGCACAGTGAAGTCTGCCGTTATTGCACAGTGAAGTCTGCCGTTATTGCACAGTGGGGTCTGCCATTATTGCACACTGAGGTCTGCCGTTATTGCACACTGAGGTCTGCCGTGTGTTGCGCTGCATTGTGTAATCATTGTGTTGCGTTGCATTGCGTTGCGTTGCGTTGCGTTGCGCTGCGCTGCGCTGTGCTGTGCGGTGCTATGCTATGCTGTGCTGTGCAGTGTTGTGTTGTGCAGTGTTGTGTTGCGCAGTTTTGTGCAGTGTTGTGTTGTGCAGTGTTGTGTTGCGCAGTGTTGTGTTGCACAGTGTTGTGCTGCGCAGTGTTGTGCTGTGCAGTGTTGTGCTATGCTGTGCTGTGCTGTGCTGTGCTGTGCTGTGCTGTGCTGTGCTGTTCTGTGCTGTGCTGTGCTGTTGCTGTGCTGTGTTGTGTTGTGTTGTGTTGTGTTGTGTTGTGTTGTGTGTCGTATTCTTGTGACTGGCCCTGTGTTGTGCAGTGCCTTGCTGTGTTGTGTTGTGTTGTGTTGTGTTGTGCTGTGGTCTGGCTGTGTTGCACTGTGGTATAGGAAGACTGCAATATAAATGTTGCTGATGATGACTTTCACTCTGTGATGGAGTGCTGGGAATTTGTGTACGACATATCTTCCTTCTAAATATCGGACTAACAGATTTGGCTAGCAGTTTTGTCAAGGAGCGTGAAACCTCTCACAAATGGCATTAGACGCTTGGAGGCAAAAAGGGACGTTGTACGTAGTATACAAATAGGTAATAGACCAATTAACCAGGGTACCCATCGCACACGGCCGAACGGTGTGAAAGAAGGCCGACGTGGTCAGATGACGAACAACACCAGGAGAGAGAGATAGAGAAGGCAGAGGAGAGAGAGAGAGGAGAGGAGTGAGCAGACAGAGAAAGGGTCGAGAGAAACGTGGTCTGGGAGATAGAAGAGACAGCAAGGTCTTAGAGTTAAAGACAAGCTGGAAGAGAAGGAAACTAAGTTTGAAGCCCAGAGGTGGGTGAAGACAGACAAACTGAATTTGAACCCAGAGGTGGGTGAAGAAGACGAAGAAGAAGAGTTCTACGTCGAGATCCAGAGACGACCACGAAGACCCAGTCCTGAAGCCGGAGCCAGTCAACCAAGGGCATCACCATCAAGCAGTGCTGAAGAAGACGTGAAGAGACTTTTTTTTCAAGACTGTGGTGTGGTGTGAAAGCGTGGTTGTGTGTGTGAAAACCTGGCCAGGTAAGAAGTCATTTTATTATACCCGGGATTGGATGTATTGATCTTTTATGTTTTGATATTTCATTGTGTGTGATTTGATTGTACATGATTAATTATAAGTAGCATAGAAATTGTATTTCTTGTTCTCAGTCGTGTTAGGAGAGAAACGAATGCGTGACATCCCATTCCCAGAGAGAGGTGAAGTTGGTGTGCGCATGAGTGTGCATTGCGTGTTGAGTGCAACGATCCCTTGGGGTGTTAAGCCGACTAAAGATACATCAACTTG
>JAFLJL010016851.1:0-5000 GCA_018398815.1 Conus ventricosus
GAGGCAGGGGTACTACTGACCTGGCATTCTAGACAACATCAGGTGTTTCTATGCGTGTTGCCACACAGGCCAGGTGCTACCAACAAGGTGTACGTTAGGGAAGCAGGACAGGAACAGTCTCAGTGAGGATGCACTACCTTGTGCTGTGCCACAGGCAGTGCTACCAACAGGTGTAGTTAGGAACAGGCAGGAACATCACACGAGATGGCACTACTGAAGGGGATAGGCCAAATAAATGTTGATTAACAAGTATGTAGTGTGTCTATTGCAGTGTTGTGTATGCATATATGCATGACATAAAAAGGGAAGGAAAAGATTTTTAAACAAACGGAATGCTTACGCATATATGGACAGAATACCCAGGCTGGTGAAGATTTAAACTGGTATTGATACATGTTTGGTTTTAATGTGTCATATTCACGTTTCTCTATTTTTCTGTGCAAGATAGAACAGAATATGTTATCCAGTATAAGAAAGCTAAAACAAAGGCCTAGATGAGAGTTCGTTGGACTGAGAGTTTCGGCTCCATGAATATGTTTTAGTCAATACAGCGTATTGTCTTCAAAGTAGGGTGGGGGAGGGAGGGGAGGGGGGTGGAGCTGTGGATTGTCAAGGGAGCAAAATATTGTACAAAGGGCCTTAAGCGCTTTTAATGTCAAGAGTTCCATGTGTATTGAAGAAAAAGGACATTGGCCAATTCGCTTTAGTGCCCTAACCTAGCGCATGTCTTCAAACTGGCTCAGGGAGGTTAAAGTGGTCAGGTAAGCACCCAAGGCATGGAGGAATGTCCTGAGTTGGAACTTCCACAATAGTGAAAGGGACATCAAGTTAGCCACTAGGACCTGGAACTTCCACGATAGTGGAATGGACATCAAGCTAGCCACTAGGACCTGGAACTTCCACGGTAGTGAAAAGGACATCAAGCTAGCCACTAGGACCTGGAACTTCCATGATAGTGAAAAGGACATCCAGTTAGTCACTAGAGACCTGGAACTTCCACGATCGTGAAAAGGACATCCAGTAGCCACTAGGACCTGGAACTTCCACGATAGTCAAAAGGACATCCAGTTAGCCACAAGGACCTGGAACTTCAGATAGTGAAAAGGCATCCAGTTAGCCACTAGGACCTGGACCTTCCACAATAGTAAAAGGACATCCAGTTACCACGAGACCTGACTCCACATAGTAAAAGACATCAGTTAGCCACTAGGACCTGGAACTTCCACGATAGTGGAAAGGACATCCAGTTAGCCACGAGGACCTGGAACTTCCACGATAGTGAAAAGGACATTGTCACGCACTGCTGTTTCTTTCCAACTGTCATGTTCAAGGTCCTTTTGTCTGGAGGGAAGAATTTGTGTAGGGGGTTTAGTTTTGTTGAAAGGTAACCTTAAGCAGAGTGTCATGTGTCTTAAAATAACCAACTTAGTTTTATTTTAGCTTTTAAACTCTCTGCAACCCCCTTCCATCCTGCATTGTCATGTGTTTTCCGTGTGGACTCGGGTTGCGCGGGGGGTTAAACGTAGGCTGAGTGAGCTTCCTCTCACCTGCCAATCAGGTTTTTTTTTGGAAGCCGACCGGGGCAGTCGAGGTTGGGATGGGAGAGTGGGAGTAAGGATAACGTGTCGTGCAAGCCTTATGCTTGCAGTTTTTTTCTTGTAACTGTATTTTTGTTAGGGTTCCATATCCCTCGGGGAGCCACCACCGTTTCGCCTTTGAGGGAAACTGCCTTGCATTTTTTTTTTGGAGATCCATATCTCCCGCTCTCGGCGTCAGGTTTTTACCTTTGCGTGGAACCAAACGTAGTAACTCCGTACGAGTGCTGTCGTCTTGTCAAGTTACCCTTTTTGTTGTATTCCTGTGATCAGTATCACAGTCGTGAATCCCCGTATTCACTTAGAGGCAGAAGCCTGTTTTTCTAAACTTTTAGGCCCTGACCAGGGTTCAGATACGAGCCGTGCAGGGCTTGCCATTCCAGCTCCTCAGGGAGTCCCGTTCACAAGTCTTGCTGGTGAGTATGTTGCGTAGTTAGTTCATATCTATTTTTCTTTTATTATTTATTTATTTCCAAATCTATTTTAAAAAATTTGTTTTCCTCGCAGCTATTACTTTAATTCTTTCATTATTTATTTTGTTGTGTTTGAGTATTAATTTCGTTTATCATTTTATTACCATTTCGTTTATGCCAACTTTTAATTATTCATTTACTTCTAGGCCATTTTTTTTTAACATTTACAGCAGTAGGGCGTGTTATTCATTTTCCCCTCCAAATATGTAGTGTTGTTGTGTTCTGTGTGTTGTCGCGTGCCTGTACCACATTCCGGGTCATGTGTCTTGCCACACGTGTTTTGTGTGTTAGTGGTCGTCACTTGTTAATGCGCTTGTTCAGGACATTTTTGTTGTCATTCTTGTAAATATTTAGGGCGCCCATAAGTTTATGTGGCGCTGTTAATGCTTTCCGGCTTTTGTTTCCGGAAAAAGAGAGTTCTCCCGAGGAGATGATTCGTGTGTTTTTTTTGATAGCTCAAGGGAGCCAACCCCGGGGTGTTTGACATAAACGGTTGTGAACGTTTATTGGAAATATGTATGTAGACAAAGTGTCTGAACCGGGGAAATGTATTTAATACTATTTGAGAACTGAAATTAGCAAGCGCCCTGCCAGTGCGTTCCGTGCCTGTCCTTGTTACTCTCTGTAATGGATGTCTGCTTACGGGTTTTTGCTTTGCACCTGTTTTTATGGGAAACCATCTTTTGTGTGTTTTCCAGGACTTCTTCTTCTTCTACTTCTTCTTCTACTTCTTCTTCCTCTTCTTGTTGGTTTTTTCCTCCTTTCCCTCACCCGTGACTGACTTACCTGTGTGCCGCTGCTGCTGCCGCCGACCTTGCATCTGTGGCCGGTCTCGCCACCTTTCCCGGTTTCTGCTGTTGCCGCCATCGGTACCGCAGCTGCTGCTGCGACCGCGGCTTGACCCCGCTGCCTCCATCTTCTTCGTCGCCCACATCATCCCTCCCCTTTCCTCTCCCAGTCTTCAGCCCTTTCTCCTCCTCGCCCCCTCTCCCGGGGAAACCCGCAAGGACTCCTCGCCCCGGGGTCGGAACGAGGACGCACCAGTCCGTCGTGCACCATCTTTGGAGAGAGGACCTTCATCCTGAACTCATCTTGTGTTGCGCCGGCGACCCCACTCTCTATCCCTACAGCTTCGTGGGTCGCTGGTGCCACTGCTCTACCTGCTCCATACAGTTTGTTGGACGGCCCGCCACGCCTGTGTGCCTGGATTGAGTGCATCTCACCTTCACCTCGAAACCTTCGTGGTCTCGTCGTTGTGTGTGACTGTATCTCCTTGGAAGGAGAAAGGACGCTATCCTGTCTGCGACGTGGATTGTATCCGACGGGCGGACGCGCTCTCCCTTCGCCGGACCCGCACAGGACTGTCTCACGGCTGAGGCTTTAGGGGGTCGGTCCGTAAGTCTGGCATCCACGTTTAATTATTACAGAGATAAAGGACAGGCATTAATCAGTTTTGTCAGCAGAGCGCTTTATAATTCTATTATAGTTATGTTTGCCTAATATGAATGTTTTGTTTTGCATTTCCACATATACTTGCTTTCCAGGGTTGTCGCCGCTGTATGGTGCGTTTTTTTGTGTGTGCAGGGTTCCAGTTTATCTATGTCGCCAAGTTTAACCATGCACTGTTTATCGATCTTTCTGTGATGAACTGTTCGCTTCGTCTGTTAGCGTTTAAAAGAGAGTGAAATTAATGTTGGATGTTTAGTTACAGTCCTTAGCAGTTGAACTTCCCCAGTATACTACCCCATTCTAAGGGTATTGCCCAAGACGCTCCCCTTTGTTTTGGTCTTTCTTATTTAATGATCCAGTACTAAAATTTCTCCTTCTGAACCGTAATCCCGTCTCATCTCACAGGCTGTTGTCTTTGATTTGCATCTTGGCAATCCTGATCATCCCTATTTTAATTTTTGAGGGATCGGATTTTGGCAAGCATTCCTGTTTTTTTTTTTTTTTAAATATTCCTTGACCCCTTTGGTTGCATTCCGGCTCCACCTTACCTTCTGGCCCCACCCAGAATCCGACCGGGACGTGAATGTTTGTGGAGAGATTCGATTATTTTGTGTGTGTGTGTGTGTGTGTGTGTGTGTGTGTGTTGTGTGTGTGTGTGTGTGTGTGTGTGTGTGTGTGCGCGTTGTGTGTGTGTGTGTGTTTGTGTGTCCCTTCCATTTTTTACAGCCCTTTTGGAGTTATAAATGTATACCCGTCCTTATATATGTATGTAAACATGGTGTGAACATCTATGTTTTTTGTGACAGTAAAGTTTCAGTTTTTGTACTTGTATTTCCGTGTTTGGATTTGATGTTTGTGTGGTTAGCGCGATTGAGTTGGGATTGATCATAGCGTTTCCCTTGAACAATTACCACGTGACTTCACCCACGTGACAGACATCAAGTTAGCCACTAGGACCTGGAACTTCCACAATAGTGAAAAGGACATCCAGGTAGCCACTAGGATCTGGAACGTCCACGATAGTGGAAAGGACATCCAGTTAGCCACTAGAACCCGGAGCTTCTACGATAGTGAAAAGGACATCCAGTTAGCCACTAGGACCTGGAACTTCCACGATCGTGAAAAGGACATCCAGTTAGCCACTAGGACCTGGAACTTCCATGATAGTGAAAAGGATATCAAGTTAGCCACTAGGACCTGGAACTTCCACAATAGTGAAGAGGACATCCAGTTAGCCACTAGGACCTGGAACTTCCACGATAGTGAAAAGGACATCAAGTTAGCCACGAGGACCTGGGACTTCCACGATAGTGAAAAGGACATCCAGTTAGCCACTAGGACCTGGAACTTCCATGATAGTGAAAAGGACATCCAGGTAGCCACAAGGACCTGGAACTTCCACGATAGTGAAAAGGACATCCAGTTAGCCACTAGGACCTGGAACTTCCACGATATTGAAAAGGACATCAAGTTAGCCACGAGG
>JAFLJL010016851.1:10000-17500 GCA_018398815.1 Conus ventricosus
ATAGTAGAAAGGACTATCAAATACTGTTATAATACATCAACAATTGTGTTCATCATGGAAAATAATTATAGTAGAAAGGACTATCAAATACTGTTATAGTACATTAACAATTGTGTTCATCATAGAAAGCAATTATAGTAGAAAGGACTATCAAATACTGTTATAATACATCAACAATTATGTTCATCATAGAAAACAATTATAGTAGAAAGGTCTATCAAATACTTTTATAATACATCAACAATTGTGTTCATCATAGAAATGGGAGTATGAACAGATTTTTAATCAAAAACCCTGAATGTTGTGGAATGATAATTTAGCCAGGATCTCTGACAATGACAAGAACAATGCAACTGTTCAAGTGAGGTTAGCAGCGTCACTCGTTTCATGTACGTGTAAGCTTGTAAAGAAAATATCCTAAGCATGAGATATATGAAATGAGAGCTTACAAACTGTACTTTAATCTATGTGTTTGGATGCTATTTTTTCCTCATATTTTGTACGAAACCAAGAAATATTCAAGGTTTTGGCGTATATTAAAAAAATGGCACCAACTTATTGAGTAATATATCAGCGAAGAGAAAACATTTTTTTTTTCAATCAAATTTCTATTTTGCATTTTACTGATTCTAAAATATACTATTTTTGTGACTTCAATAATGTGTGTATTATGGTTTCATAGGTTCTGAGGCATTCACATTTTAAAGATTCCATATGAAATGTTCAGGATTCATCAACAAGGTGATAAGGAGGAAGGTATATCTACAAGAAACATGTTGTCAGCTGAAAGGTGACTACGAGGTAAGTCACAGAATACCACCTGACTACATCCCTTCTCTTCCTCCTCAGTTACAACGTGTCCTCGCCAGGATGAAACATGACAGGTCATTAAAGTAGAACACAAATCAATTCAAATGGTGGACTTCAGTCATCGACTCTTGAGGGATGTTGTTTGATTAAGTCTAAATCTCCAAATAGGAAACCATCATTGACTCCAAAAATAATACTACATGTAAGTATCAAACAAGTTATCTATCTTGATTCATATTTACCTCATGTTTACTATCAAAGACTTAAAAAAAGAGTGGGTTAGTTACCGCCAAGGACATAGAGAAACAGAGTACATTACTTTGTTTGTCGTGTCATTGGAGGTAACTAACCCCTTCTTTTTCTAAATTTGGCTTCATTTTCCGCCCTCAGTCACTCCGTTTTGAAACTGCCAAGGACTTGCTATTTTAAGCAACATTTCTGAAAGATATCATCAAGCCCACATAGAGTTGCTATTTTAAGCAACATTTCTGAAAGATATTATCAAGATCACATAGAGCAGAAAAGACATGTTAATGAAACAATTTTCCCAGTATTCAGTTACTAGAGATGACGACAATGGACTTGCTGTTTAAACCAAAATCCAAACATTGTGGATAATAAAATGACTCAAGGGGAATTTGTTATTTGGATAAGATTCCAAAATGCTAGGTACTATAAAAGTCTAGAAAGGACTTGTTCTTCAGACCAAATTGTTGACAATAATTGTCCCATGAGAGGACGCGACATGAACCACTTCAGTTAAGGCTAAAGTCGCACACACACACACACACACACACACACCACACACACACACACACCACACACACACACACACACACAACACACACACACACACACACACACACACACACACACACACACACAACACACCGTCTGATATCACTATGTGGATAGACGTTAAATTGAAGACAACACACACACACACACACACACACACACACACACACACACACACACACCACACACACACACACACACACACACACACACACACACACACACACACACACACACACACACAGAGAGAGAGAGAGAGAGAGAGAGAGAGAGAGGAGAGAGAGAGAGAGAGAGAGAGAGAGAGAGAGTCGCTTACTGATGAGAGTGAAAACAGCTGAACTTGAAAACGGGGGCATATATCATCGTGGCCCTGACAGAAAAGAAACCTTCAGATTTTCATTGCAATGAACATTACACACAACGCAGGTACTCATTAAAGTCACCTCGAAAAATACAAGTGAGCATTCAGAGTGCATGTTTGGTAACAAGAGTCCATCAATGGGAGAAAAATGTTCTTTCACAACACAATATATGTCTTTTCTAAACAATGTGCATTTGACATACGATGCATTTGTGGAAATCTGTCCACGCCAACTCTTAACGAGTTCATAATCAATGCTGTACTTATACCCTAGTTGGTATTTAAAATGAGGGTCAACAAGGTCTAACAATAAAAGCATAAAAGCAGCACTTTGTTCAAATACTCGTGAGGAGTGTTACTTGAATGCTATGACCAGAGTAAAACGTTTAAGATCAATGAAGCTGCAGAGCAGAGATCCATACATGAGCAATCCTGTATTCATGATCCATACACAGTGATTCATGTCCCATAATATGATACAAATTGTGCCTGTAATGTGACTATTGACAGCCATCACCATCCCCCTGCTCTCTCTCTCTCTCCTCTCTCTCTCTCTCTCTCTCTCTCTCTCTCTCTCTCTCTCTCTCTCTCTCTCTCTCTCTCTCACACACACACACACACACACACACACACACACACACACACACACACACACACACACACACACACACACACACACACACACACACACAGCCGTTAGGGATATCAGTTTTTGTCACCATTACCCCCTCAACCAACTCCTTCTCTCACCCTCTTCCTCTGTCTGGGTGGCTGACTTCTGTAGCAAGCAGATGCTATGCTGACGACAATGGGATAAACAATTTTGACTCCGCCAACCCCCCCCCCCCCCCCCTCCCCCACCCCCACCCCCGCCTTCTGCCCCTAGTAGTTGGTGATTACTTGTTGATGCGTTAAGTATGTTCTTGGCCATTCTCACCAACACAATGGAAGCCAACAAAATTTACCCCCCCCCCCCCCCCAGTTTTCCCGCTCACTCCAGCTTCTCAGGTACAATCACTATGAAGGTGAAGCGCCCATCCTACACATGAATCATGTAAATTCCATGGCCAGGCAGTTGTCCATGTCCACACATCTCGCACAGGTATGGACATCATAGTTTCCCTCGTTAACACTGATTCTGATATAAACGAGGATCACTGATCCCAATCACATTATGTCACAGTGCACCTGTTAGGAAGTGTCTCCTCACAGATCACTCCCCTCCCCCTTCAAGTGAATACGCCCCATCCTCGCTCCCTTCTTTTCCGTAATTAGTTGCCTGGCTGTACTGTTCCCTGACCGCCTGTCAGTCAGACAGGCAGCAGAGACATGATAGGTAGCTTAACAAACAACACGGAGAGATCACGACACCCCAGTTCACTGTTCAATCAGACAGGCAGCAGAGACATGATAGGTATCTGAACAAACATGACGGGGAGATCACGACCCCAGTTCACTGTTCAATCAGACAGGCAGCAGAGACATGATAGGTAGCTGAAGAACAACACGGAGAGATCACGACACCCCAGTTCACTGTTCAATCAGACAGGCAGCAGACGCATGATAGGTAGCTGGACAAACACCACGGGAGATTACGACACCCCAGTTCACTGTTCAATCAGACAGGCAGCAGAGACATGATAGGTAGCTGAACAAACACCACGGGGAGATCACGACACCCCAGTTCACTGTTCAATCAGACAGGCAGCAGAGACATGATAGGTAGCTGAACAAACACCACGGGGAGATCACGACACCCCAGTTCACTCTTCAATCATAGGCTGTTAGACTGATCACAGTCTACTACAGTGAGGAAAACTGACCGCTGATGTGTGCCAGAGAATGGAGGTTATGAGACTGATCACAGTCTACTACAGTGAGGAAAACTGACCGCTGATGTGTGCCAGAGAATGGAGGCTGTAAGACTCACCACAGTTTACTACAGTGAGGAAAACTGACCGCTGATGTATGGCAGAGATCGGAGGCTGATAGACTGACCACAGTCTACTACAGTGAGGAAAACGGACCGCTGATGTGTGCCAGAGAATGGAGTCTGTAAGACTGACCACAGTTTACTACAGTGAGGAAAACTGACCGCTGATGTGTGCCAGAGATTGGAGGCTGTAAGACTGACCACAGTCTACTACAGTGAGGAAGACTGACCGCTGATGTATGCCAGAATGGAGGCTGTAAGACTGACCACAGTCTACTACAGTGAGGAAAACTGACCACTGATGTATGGCAGAGATTTGAGGCTGTAAGACTGATCACAGTCTACTACAGTGAGGAAAACTGACCGCTGATGTATGGCAGAGAATGGAGGCTATAAGACTGATCACAGTCTACTACACTGAGGAAAACAGACCGCTGATGTGTGCCAGAGATCGGAGGCTGTAAGACTGACCACAGTCTACTACAGCGAGGAAAACTGACCGCTGATATGTGCCAGAGAATGGAGGCTATAAGACTGATCACAGTCTACTACAGTGAGGAAAACGGACCGCTGATGTGTGCCAGAGATCGAGGCTGTAAGACTGACCACAGTCTACTACAGCGAGGAAAACTGACCGCGATGATATGTGCCAGAGAATGGAGGCTATAAGACTGATCACAGTCTACTACAGTGAGGAAAACGGACCGCTGATGTGTGCCAGAGATCGGAGGCTGTAAGACTGACCACAGTCTACTACAGTGAGGAAAACTGACCGCTGATGTATGGCAGAGATCGGAGGCTGTAAGACTGACCACAGTCTACTACAGTGAGGAAAACTGACCGCTGATGTGCGCCAGAGATCGGAGGCTGTAAGACTGACCACAGTCTACTACAGTGAGGAAAACGGACCGCTGATGTATGGCAGAGATCGGAGGCTGTAAGACTGATCACAGTCTGCTACAGTGAGGAAAACGGACCGCTGATGTGTGCCAGAGATCGGAGGCTGTAAGACTGACCACAGTCTACTACAGCGAGGAAAACTGACCGCTGATATGTGCCAGAGAATGGAGGCTATAAGACTGATCACAGTCTACTACAGTGAGGAAAACGGACCGCTGATGTATGGCAGAGATCGGAGGCTGTAAGACTGATCACAGTCTACTACAGTGAGGAAAACTGACCGCTGATGTGTGCCAGAGAATGGATCCTTGATCTGTCCTAACCTGAGATCCTGTGTCAACTTTCACTGATCAACCCAGAAGAAGTGTAATTTAGAATGGAATTTGAAAGTCTTGAGACAATACATTGCTTGTATTTGTACCATGTGTCCTAACGATATAATATAAATGCCAAATGGAGGGTCAAATCTGGTAAGATGATGAATGGATTTCATGTCTTAAGAGAATCACTTTTTGCCAATACTTGATAAAGTCAAATTAGGGGATTGATGAATAATATATTTTAACAATATAACCGCTTGCCTGTACTTTGGTCGGTTAATACGATGACTGAATACTATACTCTGAAAGGATAACGTCATGTTTGTACCTAGTGAGATAAGACGATGACTGAATACTATACTCTGAAAGGATAACGTCATGTCTGTACCTAGTGAGATAAGACGATCACTGAATACTATACTCTGAAAGGATGACGTCATGTTTGTACCTAGTGAGATAAGACGATGACTGAATACTATACTCTGAAAGGATGACGTCATGTCTGTACCTAGTGAGATAAGACGATCACTGAATACTATACTCTGAAAGGATAACTTCATACTCTGAAAGGATAACTTCATACTCTGAAAGGATAACTTCATGTCTGCACCTGGTGAGACCCGTTCAGGTGATTTAGATTACTGTGAATTGTCTTCATGTTTACGGTAGGTGACACTAATACGTACGTGTACATGGAGTAAGTGTATTCCAGAACCAAATAGTTTGAATGTTTGACTACATTGAAAGGTTGAAAGGTTGCCTTCTTTCAACTTTTTAGCAGTTTCTTACTGTCGCACACCACTTATCAAAATCCACCCAACAACTTCAGTGAAGAACTAAAATGGGGATCGACAATTACGGCAGATACCTTTATGTTTATCTTGCCCTGCAAGCTGAGACCCCACACATTTACTGAAAGTCAGAGGGCAAGTGTGATGACTCATCAAGTTGAGACCTCACACATTTACTGAAAGTCAGAGGGCAAGTGTGTTGACTCATCAAGCTGAGACCTCACACATTTACATAAAGGCAAATGACAAGTGTCAGGACTCATCAAGCTGAAACCTCACACATTTACTGAAAGTCAGAGGGCAAGTGTGATGACTCATCAAGCTGAGACCTCACACATTTACTGAAAGTCAAAGGGCAAGTGTCAGGACTCATCAAGCTGAGACCTCACACATTTACTGAAAGTCCAAGGGCAAGTGTCAGGACTCATCAAGCTGGATTTCCAGCTTCTCATCTACAGGCCAGGGGTTATGTCAATAAACCCTTGGATCGTGAACTGGCTACAAACACCAGCTCAGAACAGGATCAAGCATCCAAGCTACAGTGGGGCAAAATGAACCAGCAACCAATCAGCATGCCTCCAGGAAGGGTGGACCAGTCAGAACCAGCAACCAATCAGCATACCTCCAGGAAGGGCGGACCAGTCAGAACCAGCAACCAATCAGCATGCCTCCAGGAAGGGCGGACCAGTCAGCACTAGCAACCAATCAGCATGCCTCCAGGAAGGGCGGACCAGTCAGCAGAAACTGGAGACAGATCTACACACCACTCCAAAGACAAAGCAAAGTCTCAGAGAACCCGCTGAACGCCAACTCAAATTATGGTAACGTTCCCTCCCTTTCTCGAGTGAAGAGCCAGCCCAAGTAAAGACAGTGTGGTTCAGTAAAAGTTCTGTCAATGGCTATATTGTGATCTTCTATGCACACAGTAACGTTGGTGTGTCAAACTTCACTTGCCTTTGTCAGTTCATGCCTCATTTCAGGTGTGATTTTTTTTTTCTCTAAAATCATGTCTGTCACTCAAAGTAAAGGCACTTTTTTTTTTCTGTCCCAACCTCTGCGCCACCTCGGAGGCAGTGCACCCACGCCGCTCATTCCGACACCCCGTCGACAGCCACAGCCCGGCTGGCCCCGCCGCAGCCCCGGCACCAGCAATCCACAGGTAGCAGTCAATGTCAAGTCGTCAAGAGGCAACCCACCGGAGGAGACACTGCACTGCTGCCGAGTCACTTCGTGGTGTTCAGTGGCGCCTGTTCTGATCTAACATACGCAGGACACCACCTACTAAGCCCCCTACTGACGACAATAATTGCTTTTTCGCGGAGCCGGCGTGAGTGAGCTCTCCCTTTGGAGGGCGCCACCACGTCCGTCCAACGACAGCCCCCATGGACTCGCCGATACCGGTGACCCCGACGGAAGCAAACCAAGGCCACAGACGCGGAGAGGACATCGAAA
This sequence comes from Conus ventricosus, assembly GCA_018398815.1. Classification (NCBI taxonomy): domain Eukaryota; kingdom Metazoa; phylum Mollusca; class Gastropoda; order Neogastropoda; family Conidae; genus Conus; species Conus ventricosus. Next base: position 17,366 of record JAFLJL010016851.1, read on the forward strand.
TTGAGGTCACCATGAGAGCAGGGCGTGAAAGGCCACAGAATTTGAGACTTTTTTTTAAAATGCTTATCAATGGGAATGAGGATGATTAAGATGATGGTACGGATTTCCATTTCGGTCTGAGACTACATGACAGGG
>JAFLJL010016851.1:22500-23814 GCA_018398815.1 Conus ventricosus
AAATGCTTGGCTCCATGTACTGAAATATCGTCATGTGATGATTTGCTGAAATATACAACATACCGCTCTGCTCTTGTGGTATTTGCAGTTCTGGCTGTTCTGGGAAACTTTGGAAGTTTTGTCTATCGTTTGCATTTCCTGCTAGAAAGCACCAAGACTGGCTTTGCAGTTTTGTTCTTCACCTGTGTGCATCTGATTCTTAATGGGAGTGTATCTGGTCTTCATTGGAGTGGCAGATCAAAAATATGCTGGTGTGTATCTTTGGAGTGATACTGAATGGAAAGGTAGCGTAACGTGTAGCGTTGCAGGCTTCTTATCTCTGCTGTCTTCTGAATTATCAGCTTTCCTAATTTGTTTGATCACGTTTGATCGCTTTCTTGTGCTACGTTTTCCTTTTAGTCACATTCGGTTTGGTGCCAGATCAGCTCACATAGCTTGTGTGATCATATGGATACTGGGCTTTACCCTGGCAATAATACCTCTCCTTCCTGTAACTTCGCACTGGGAGTTTTTCCACCAGACAGACATTTGCATTCCACTGCCCGTCACCCGAGCTGACTTTCCTGGTCACATGTACTCATTCAGTATCATGATCATCTGCAACCTAATCCTCTTTCTCATGATTGGGTCAGGACAGTTTCTTGTATACTGGTCGGTGAGGAGTAACACTATGTCTAACCAGCTCACACAGACCAAAGACTCAGGCTCTGACAATGGTCGTTCCAAAGAAGCAACTATCGCCATGCGTCTCCTTTCCGTTGCCGTGTCTGATTTTCTGTGCTGGTTTCCTATCGGTCTGTGTGGGGTCCTGGCTGCCAGCGGTGTCGTCATTCCAGGGAGGTCAACGTCGGAATGGCCATTTTCGTACTGCCACTCAATTCAGCACTCAACCCATTTCTTTACACTCTGAATATAATACTAGAAAAACGGCGCAAAGCAAAAGAGCTCCGTATTCAGAAACAGATACGTGCTCAAGACAAATGGTAAGATTAGACGTATATCATACGAACAAATATACAGATTAACTTTTTTTTTTTTTTTTTTTACAATTTACAGTTTATCTGTATTTTTTCTTTGCACGAAATGGAAGGTATAAACAAACACGAGTAGAACAGCCAGTGCTCCATACAGAATTTGAGAGACAGCGCTGAAAAATCTGATAAACAAGTGGTTAATGACAGGGATGGGGAATCTCTTCACTATGTTATTGAGCATATCGAAAAACAAGTTGCTTCGATCCGGTTTCAAGACTGTTCTGTTTGCATAAATCATGACTCTACACGTCATCCATTCTGTCCACCTGTTGCACACCTC
>JAFLJL010016852.1:0-10000 GCA_018398815.1 Conus ventricosus
ACAGAGAGAGAGAGAGAGAGAGAGAGAGAGAGTGGAGAGAGAGAGAGAGAGAGAGAGAGACAGACAGACAGACAGACAGACAGACAGACAGACAGAAACCGAGATACAGAGAGAGAGAGAGAGAGAGAGAGAGGAGAGAGAGAGAGAGAGAGGAGAGAGAGAGAGAGAGAGAGAGAGAGAGAGAGAGAGAGAGAGAGAGAGAGAGAGAGAACGAACGACGAACGAACGAACGAATTTTATTTTCAGAGGGTAGTGGAGTAAGCATAACTGCGTTTTTACATCCAGCCCTCCGGGGCAAAAGAAAGACAGAAAAGATACCAAAATTTCTGAAATATAATAATACCAATGCAACAAACCTAATGTACAAGAGTGAACACGACAAGAAAGGGGTGGGATATGGTGGGGTGGGGCTCATAAGGAGAGAGAGAGAGAGAGAGTGATAGAGAGGAGAGAGAGAGAAGAGCCGATGTCGAGACGAGGACTGACGCTAGAGAGAGAGAGAGTGAGAGAGAGAGAGAGGAGAGAGAGAGAGGAGGGAGCGAGTTACAAAAAAAATACGCAGTGCGAGACAGGGTGTTGAGGGACGAAAGGAAGCGGGAGGCAGAAGGCAAGGCATGGCATTAACATTAACCCATAAGAAGGTAATAGAGAAGACCGAGTTAAACGAGAGAGACGAGCTAGAGGGGGGGGGGAACGTAGGGGAAGAGAGAGAGGGGGTGGGGTTATAAGAGAAAGTAAACATTGTATCATTAAATTCATGTCTCAAATGAAAGAAACCACCCATTTATAACTTTTCCATTAAATTATCTGTGTCATGCTTTTTTGAAAGATAATAAACTATTTTTGTTTTTTTATGTTTATTCTGGGATTTTCATTCCATAAATTTTCCTCCTGCATAGCATAAATAGATGTCTAAAGAGATCAGTCTTGGACCGGGATAAATATTGTGCTTTTGTTACGAAACTCTCGTACGGAAAAATTTCACGCGGAGATAGCAAATGGGCAAGGTTATTCATAATCTTAATCATAAAGACCGCTTTGTTGAAGATACATTTAATTCAAAAAGGCATGATGTTTCAGTTCTTTATAATCAACTTATTTCCATGAGGACGAAGATTATAGACGAATAAGTTTGATGAGAGCGTCTGTTAGAGACTTTTCAGGATGCCTTAAAGGAGGCTTTACTAGCTCTATCCCAGACAGTTGAAGCATAGTCCGCATCGCTTTGAATATAAGCATTGAATAAATAATTTCGAGTGTGGTTGATCCAAACTGTTTGATCTTCTATTAAGCTGAAAGACCTTTTTCGATATTCTTTTTGATAACGTTCGAAAGCTGATATCGACCAGGATCCTTATTGTCGATAATAAGTCCCAAGTAGTTTGTGAGAAAGCTTACTTCATCTAATACGTTATCATGTATCTTTCATTCCTCAGATCATCTTTGATATTTTGTCGCTTTTGCCTTGTTTGATAATTAACATGAATTTAGAATTTTTTTGGATGAGTGCCCATATGATTGTGTTCTGTCCATTTTATGAGCCCTGTCAAACGTCATTTTGTACGTTCTGCGCACACTACATCTGCTTTTTTTTTCTTTATTGTGTAAGGTGGGACGTCATCAGCGAAAAGTTCACAAGAGAGGACCTAGTGTAAAGAGGGAGATCGTGTATTGTAATTGTAAATTCTATGGTCCTAGACTGAACCCTGAGGCACTCCGCAAATTGACTGGCATGGAAACGTGGATGATTTCATATCTGAACAACATATCTGCCTGTTGATAGAAACGATGAGAGAAGATCTGACTGACTTTGAGTTAAAACCATCCAAAGTACGTTTTTTTAAGAGGAGATCATGGTTAATAACATCGAAGGCTTTAGGCAAAGTCACACCAAATATCGTTCCTGTGAGAAGATCTCATTGATATTTAAATGCACTGTGTACTAGATTGGTAATAACCGTTCTGACATGATGATTTTCTTCTACAACCGCTTTGATTTGAATGAAATAGTTTCTGTGTACACGTAAATGCCTTTGAAGTTTTGCTTCAGGGCTGCTTTCTAAAGTTTTAGACAATTAGACAGATGAAATCGGGGGGGGGGTGTTTCTGTAGTTCGAAGGACTTCCTGTGGACGTCACCAGCATTTTAAAAATGGCAACTTTTAGCTTCTTTAAATATCTGTGGATAATAGCATTTCTGAATACAAAGGTTATAAAATATAAGTAAGGTATCAGAGATAATAGGTGCGGAATTTTTAAAAATTTTGCTGTCGATATTATCTAATCCCCAGCTCTTAGTATTCCTTCATGAATTAAGTTTCTCTACACACCTCGTGTACACTGCTAACTGAAAATCCAAGTCTGGACCTATTTGTCTAGTATCACAATAATTCTCTTCATAAAACAGGTCCATTTATATTTAGTACAATCAGTTTTAATTAGTCTCTTTCGACTATGGTAGAGAAGTGTTTATTGAGATTATCGGAGACAGAATTAAAGATGATGGAAGCTGTCTGTTATGACGATTACCAGATAATTGATCTAATGGCTTTCCCGATCGATTTGAATCTTTTTTCGTGAAATAAGGTCGCTTAGAAATGTTTTTTTACGAGCATCTCACTTTTCATAGCAGTAAACTTTTGTTACGCTGTTTCTTAAACTTTGCATCTTTTCCTGTGTGACTGTAACTTGTTTTCACGAATTTTAATAGCTCAAGCATTAATTTCATCATTTAACACCGGTGGTTTTCCATTGGGGTTTGACACGTTTTGAATCTTAGTGGGGACATGTTTGTGTAACTAGGGACAAATGATGGTGATACCAAGCTTCGAGAGCTTTGTCTGGATCAGTCTCCTTGCAAAAAACACTGAAAAGTTGATGTACATAAATCATGAGAAACTCGTCAGAAGTAACGGTTTAGAGACTACGGAAAGACAATGCTTTGTGGCTACATCTAGGAATTGTTACGCCTTTTTTTGGACCCTAGTTAGCATACGGAAATGATCACTGAGACCATAAACTGGTACGAAGTTTTCTGTAATATTGGTTGGATTGTTTAATATATATGATCAATGAGTGTTTCAGACTGTAGACGTTATACTTGTTGGCGAGCTCTATCGTTGTGTAAAGTTATATGCTTCAAAAACTCGTTTACATTTATCATGAGGCCTTAAGTAAAATCAATGTTTAAAGTCACCAAGCATTACACATCTGTTGAATAATTGAGACATCTGCCATCATTGCTTCGAATCTATAATCTTTCAACGCGTTCTCAGGGTTTCTAATATAAAAAGCCTACAAATATCGGTTTAGTCCATTTATAAACGAAACGCTATCCAGATGCATTCAATATTATGTTTATCAAAATGATGGAAATCAGTCTTATAGTTCATTGGTGATGTACATATCCCAGAAGACCTGTTTCTCTAGCTTAGATGTAGAGTCTCCTCCTGATAACATTGTAACATGGTATCCGTACTAAATGTTCTGAAGACTAAATTTGATAACCGAGATTCAGAGAAACAAAAACAATTGAAAAACATTGTAGCATTAGATAAAATAGAAGGTAATCACTCTAATTTGTTTAACACATGACCTGCATTTAGTGCACCAATTTGAATCCTGAGTTGTTAACCATTCATTTACTACTCTCGGTCTGGATTAATTTGCCATTATTTCTACAAGGAAAAAAACAACAAACGACAAACAAAACAAAAAAATCAACCACAACAACAACACTTTACCTTTCAATATCCTTGTGTACAAATGCAAAGCAAAAATCCGTTTGCAGGATTCAGGCAGATTAGAAAAGTCAATATTACAAAGTGAAAAAAAAGAAACAAACAAGCAAACGACTCACACAAATGCACACCGCTGCAACGTGTAATGACACACACTCTGCAACGTGTAAATGACACACACCTCTGCCAACGTGTAAGGACACACACTCTCTTGCAACGTGTATAATGACACACACCTCTGCAAACGTGTCAAGGACACCACACCTCTGCAACGTGTACATGACACACAACCTCTGCAACGATGTAATGACACACACCTCTGCAACGTGTTAATGACACACACCTCTGCAAACGTGTAATGACTACAACCTCTGCAACGTGTCAAATGACACACCACCTCTGCATCGATGTAATGACACAACACCTCTGCAACGGGTGTACTGACACACACCTCTGCAACGTGTTAATGACCCACACCTCTGCAACGTTGTAATGACACACACCTTCTGCAACGGTTAATCGACACACACCTTGAACGTGTAATGACACACACCTCTGCAACGGGTAATGACACAACCTCTGAACGTTCGTAATGACACACTCCTCTGCCAAGTGTAATGACACACACCTCTGAACGTGGTAATGACACACACACTCTGCAACGTGTAATGACCACACCTCTGCACGTGTAATGACACACACCTCTGCAACGTGTAATGACACACACCTTCTGCAAACGTGTACTGACCCACACCTCTGCAAACGTGTAATGACACAACACCTCTGCAAGTGTAATAATGACACACACCTCTGCAACGTGTGTTATGACACACATCCTCGGCAACGTGTAATGACACACACCTCTGAAACGTGTTAATGACACACCCTACAGCCAACGTGTAATGACACACACCTCTGCAACGTGTAATGACACACACCTCTGCAACGTGTAATGACACAAACCTCTGCAACGTGTAATGACACACACCTCTGAACGTGTAATGACACCACCTCCTGCTACGTGTAATGTACACACACTCTGCAACGTGTAATGACACACACCTCTGCAACGTGTATTGAACACACACCTCTGCAACGTTGTAATGACACACACTCTGCAACGTGTAATGACACACACCTCTGCAACGTGTAACTGACACACACCTCTGCAACGTGTAATGACACACACCTCTGCAACGTGTAATGACACACACCTCTGCAATACGTGTAATGACACACACCTTGCAACAACGTGTAATGACACCACCACCTCTGCACGTGTAATGACACACACCTCTGCAGAACGTGTAATGACACACACCTCTGCATCGTGTAAGGACACACACCTTCTGCAGTGTCTAGAACACACCTTGCAACGTGTAATGACACACACCTCTGCAACAGTGTAATGACACACACTCTGCAACGTGTAATGCACACACTCTGCAACGTGTAATGGCACACCACCTTGCAAAAACGTGTAATGACACACACCTCTGCTTGTGTAATGACAACACCTCTCGCAACGTGTAATGACACACACCTCTGCACGTGAAATGAACACAATCTGCAACGTGTAATGACACACCACCTCTGCAACGGTCTATGACACACCCTCTGCAACGTGTAATGACACACAACTCTGCAACGTGTTAATGGACCACACTCTGCAACGTTGTCTCTGCCCCTCCCCCACCCCTTCCTGCAACGTGTACTGACACACACCTCGCAACGTTGTAATGACACACACCTTCTGCAACGTGTATTCAAAAAAACGACACACACCTCTGCACAGTGTAATGACACACACCTCTGCAACGTGTAATGACACACACCTCTGCAACGTGTATGACACACACCCTCTGCAACGTGTAATGACACCAACCTCTGCACGTGTAATGACACACACCTCTGCAAACGTGTAATGACTCACACCTCTGCAACGTGTAATGACACACACCTCTGCAACGTGTAATGACACTCCACCTCTGCAAACGTGTAATGACTGACCACACACCTCTGCAACGTTGGTAATGACACACACTTCTTCTGCAACGCTGTAATGTCACACACCTCTGCAACGTGTTAGGACACACACCGCTGCAACGTGTATGTCAACAGCCTCTGCAAACGTGTAATGACACACACTCTGCAAAAACGTTGTCTGACACACACCTCTCAACGTGTAATGACACCACACCTCTGCACGTTAATGACACAACACCTCTGCAACGTGTAATGAACCACACAACTCTGCACGTGTAAATGACACACACCTCTGCAACGTGTAATGACACAAACCTCCTGCAACGTGTAATGACACACACCTCTGCACACGTGTAATGACACAACCTCTGCACGTGTAATGGGGACAACACCTCTGCAACGTTGTAATGACACACACCTCTTGCAACTTTGTATGACACCCCCCACCTCTGGCAACGGGTAATGACACACACCTCTGCAAAGTGTAATGACACCCATCTGCAACGTGTAATGACACACACCTCTGCAACGGGTACTGACACACACCTCTGCAACTGTAATGACACCACACCTCTGAACGTGTAATGATACACACCTCTGCAACGTGTCATGACACACACCTCTGCAACCGTGTTAATGACCACCACCTCTGCCAACGTGTAATGACACACACTTCTGCAAACGAGTAATGACACACACCTCTGCAACGTGTTAATCGACACACACTCTGCAACGTGTAAGGACACACACCTCTGCAACGTGTTAATGACACACACCGCTGCAACGTGTAATGACACACACCTCTGCAAGTGTAATGACACACACTCTGCAACGTTTAATGACACACCTCTGCACGTGTAATGACCACACACCTCTGCCAACGTGTAAGGACACACACCTCTGCAACGTGTAATGACACACCACCTCATGCAAGTGTAATGACACAGAGAAGAAGTTAGGAAAAAATAATGAGCAATAAGTTCAAACAGGTAACTCAGTACTAAAGATACGGGCACAATCCAAACACCTATGCCTCAGAAGACGCGAGAATTGTAAATGTTCAAATAATCAACGTCCTTCAATCAACAGTACATTTCAAATGTCCAAGTCGAGTAATCTCCTACGGCCGAAAAAAAAAGGGCAAGATTATTACAATAATTCTACAGTCACAGGTATATCCAATCCGTTGACGACGTAAGTGTTAACATTTTGACTACGAATGATATGTGGGAGAATATTACCGACTGAATCAACTACACACACACACACACACACACAACACACAAGACACACACACACACACAACCACACACACACTTCTTCGCACCAAATAAATACCATAGAAGACAAAACATTATACAATATATCAAAACATCATCACCAGTTACAGTTGGCGGCCCAGTCTCCTGTTGGACCGATGCGTCACTAACTCGTGGATGCCAGTGTCATTAACTGTTTCGCACAATAACCCAGAGGGTAAATGAAGGGCCAGTTCGGGTTTCAGCATGACTCTCTGTGTCAGAGGCTCTGACCGGTAGCGTTGTTGAACCCAAGGGAAAATGGGGCTGATGTTTGGCCAAGCCAGATCCTTGAAAACCCTCGCTAGAGGACCGGATTAGGGGCGGGAAAATCTGCGGGTAACGGAGCGTCGGGAATGTGTAACTCGGGCAGGATGAATGGAGGCGGGACATGTTGTCGGGATGGTGGGAATACTTGTGGGGGATCGCGAATTTTCACCGTGCAGTGTTCTGAATAGGCCTGAGCCCAGGATTATCCATCGATCTGGGGGTGGAACACCCTGGGGGAGTCAACTTCTGGTGATTCACTGACTGGTTTGCGATTGGTTTGGGACTCATTAATGAGGGAAGTCACGTGTTAGAGGACATGGGGGGAACATCTGAATTTCTGGGAGTTAACTTATTGTCGAGAAGCTGTTTGTAGGGCAGGGTATCATGTTCTAGAGCTGTTCCTCTGTACAGTACGGGGCATGGGCCGATCATGGTGGGGACATGGTGTGGTTATCTGAAGGGGCCTGTGTTTGTTAGCGCGGGGTCGTTCAACTGTGAACGCCGGTCTGAGGAGAATGTCTGAAGCCTAGTGCCAGACAGACTGCCCTATTGTTACTGGCCTGTGTGGTAGCTCTTTATACAGGGCCTGACGGGGGCACCATTTTGAGTCACAAACGACCAAAATGGTCAATCAAGTCCAATTGCATATTTGTACATGTGCATAATACTGTCTATTCGAAGGGAAGCAATGGAGTTATTTAGCTGGTGTCGACCGCGGGCCGGAGAGATAGAACTGAAGGCAATATATGCAGAGGGGAAACGAGTTTTACACAAACCAATCAGTTCACGCCAATCTTTGGCTGCATGGGTCCAGCCGGACAATCATTCTCACCAACATGGCACAATTAAGTGTTCACTTGGTCTGGATTTCTAAAGTACAGTAACTCACTGAACAAGATGCACTAAAATTCGACCAGGAACATCTATTTTGAACTAAGGTCATGACGGTGGTTAGGTCTCTTTGGATTTTATGTACCTTATTACAGAGTCTCCGATTAGCAAGGAAGAACCAATGTTCAAAGGAATAGATATTTCTTTTTCTCAACACCCTGTCTGGAGAAAGTTTTTCTTTCACCCTCGTCAACTGAGAAGTTCTTGTACCTGGTTAGTAACGTTCGAGCAGGCAAGAGGTTCAGTGTGAACAGTAGTTTGTTTGGGGGGAAGTCGGTTTATTGGAATCGGGCGTCATGAAGTACTTCATTCTGGACTTGAGACGAGCAAGTACATCAAACGTTTACCGACGTTACATTCACAATCAACCACAGGAGTGCCAGGAACTGTTAGTGTACGATTGCCCTAAAACGTGTGTCCTCCCCAGTTTTCAGTGGGCGATTATTGTAGACAGAATCGGGAATGGTATGTATTCACAGTGTGTGAAGGGTTGTTGGGTTGGGGTGGGGTTTGTCAACTTGATGGGGACACACCTTTTTGAAAGTTATCCTCATTGGATGAAGAATGACTGGAAAACACACTTACGGGGGTAATCACACTGTGTGGAAGACACCTGTAGTTGAGTGAGATTCTTTCTTTAATTGTTTCAAGGTTCAGACTGCGTGAGCCCCAGGTGGATTTTAATGAAAGGTTATCTTTAAGTAACATATTCATTGTTGATTTCAAACTTTGACCAATATCCACTGTGCATCCCTTCGACAGCAGAATGTAAAGACTCAATCTTCCGATTTATATGACATTTCATTTTTCATTCTTGATAGACACTATTTGCAATTTCAAGTCGGGACAGCATGTTGTTTTCATGTTCGAAAGATCAGTAGAATGGTATCCACAGTAATTTTAATATTATCAAGGTCACTTGCCACTGTTTTGTCAACATGCTTTAAAGGGAGAGGGTACGTCGAACGATACGTTTTTTCAATGGGGGACACGTTGGGAGTTGATTTATATCGGGCCGTTCTTTTAGAAGAACAGTTTACAAACAGAATGTTGTGTCTTGTGTTGACCATCTTGATGAGTGTGACTTTTCTGATGTGTATGGGTGGTTTTTGCTAAAGTTTTTTCACTGGAGGTCAGAAGCAGACTCAACAAAAAGAATTAGAAACACAACTTCTAGTTCTGTATCCTCAAAGTCTGGCTTTCCTGGCACCTGAGGGAAGGACCGAGAGTCCGCAGGCTAGTGGGTCACTGGAGGGCGACTTTCACTGCCCGCACACGTCACCAGAGCTGACAATGGTATGTCTTTACCTCCTTCCAGTCATAAAAGTCAGGGGGAGAAGACAGCCAGGCGCAACTCGTCAAGGCAGCCAGCATCACCATGATACACAGATTTCACTCACAATGGTCTTTCAATGCCGTCACACTCTTCTTTACCCCACTTGACACAGTTTCAATGCCTTGGCATATTACACAGTTTCCACTGGTTGCCGTGGGTAAAGTAAAAAAAGATATAGTGTTCGTTCACTTCATCCAAGAGAAATCGCGCAAAGACCGACTTGGCTAAGTAAAGGAGGTATCGGTTCGCTAATCCATGAAGGAAAGATAATAGATAACGTCCTTGTAATAAAGTCATTTCTTTCAAGACAACTGATGGGTCTGTTATTGCTTGTGTATCGATTAAAACAATGGCTTTCTCCACGCAGTGAGCTCCTTCTCAGAGCTGTCAGGAAAAAAGTTTGCTGCCGAGTGTCCTAACGTGGGCCCTTAGTTTGCTTCCGTGTCAACAGGGGTGAGTCTCCATGGCAGGCTACAACCA
>JAFLJL010016852.1:20000-22932 GCA_018398815.1 Conus ventricosus
AATTTGCTATACAACATATACTATGATTATACAGTACATTTAACTGACACCAATGATAGAGGAATTCTGCTATACAACATATACTATGATTATACAGTACATCAATGACACCAATGATAGAGGAATTCTGCTATACAAAAATTTTACTATGATTATACAGTACATCAACTGCACACCAATGATAGGGAATTCTGCTATACAACATATACTAGATTATACAGTACATCAACTGACAACAATGATAGAGGAATTCTGCTATACAAACATATACTATGATTATAAAAGTACATCAACTGACACCAATGATTTGAGGAATTCTGCTATACAACATATACTATGATATACAGTACATCAATGACACCAATGATAGAGGAATTTGCTATACAAATAAAACTATGATTTTACAGTACATCAACGACACCAATGATAGAGGGAATTCTGCTATACAACATTACTATGATTATACAGTACATCAACTGACACCAATGATAGAGGAATTCTGCTATACAAATTTTACTATGATTATTACAGTACATCAAAATGACACCAATGATAGAGGAATTCTGCTATAAACATATACTATGATTATACAGTACATCAACTGACACCAATGATAGAGGAATTCTGCTATACAACTATACTATGATTATACAGTACATCAACTGACACCAATGATAGAGGAATTCTGCTATACAACATTACTATGATTATACAGTACTCAAAACTGACACCAATGATAGGGAATTCTGCTATACAAAAATATAATGATTATACAGTACTTTAATACGACACCAATGATAGAGGAATTCTGCTATACAACATATACTATGATTATACAGTAATCAAATGACACCAATGATAGAGGAATTCTGCTATACAACATTTTACTTTGATTATACAGTACATCAACTGACACCCAAAGATAGAGGAATTCTGCTATACAACATATACTATGATTATACAGTACATCAACTGACACCAATGATAGAGGAATTCTGCTTTACAATTTACTATGATTTACAGTACATCAACTGACACCAATGTAGAGGAATTCGGTATACAACATATACTATGATTATACAGTAAAATCAACTGACACCAATGATTTGAGGAATTCTGCTATACAACATATTTCTTATGATTTATACAGTACATCAACTGACAAAAATGATAGAGGAATTCTGCTTTTCAACATATACTAATGATTATACAGTACATTTAATGACAACAAAGATAGAGGAATTCTGCTATACAACATATACTAGATTATTTCAGTACATCAACTGACACCAATGATAGAGGAATTCTGCTATACAACATAAACTATGATTATACAGTAAAATCAACTGACACCAATGATAGAGGATTTTTGTTATACAACATATACTATGATTATACAGTACATCAACTGACACCCAAAGATAGAGGAATTCTGTATACAACATATACTATGATTATACAGTTTCATCAACTGACACCATTTATAGAGGAATTCTGTTATACACATATACTATGATTTACAGTACTCAACTGACACCCTGATAGAGGAATTCTGGTATACAACATATACTATGATTTACAGTACATCAACTGACACCAATGATAGAGGATTCTGCTATACAAAATATACTATGATTATACAGTACATCAATGACACCCTGTAGAAGGAATTCTGCTTTTTACCCAAAATTACTATGATTATACAGTACATCAACTGACACCAAGATAGAGGAATTCTGTTATACAACATTACTATGATTATACAGTACATCAAAATGACACCAATGATAGAGGAATTTGGGTTTTACAACATATACTATGATTATACAGTACATCAACTGACACAATGATAGGAATTCTGTATACAACATATACTATGATAAAACAGTACAAACAACTAACCCAATGATAGAGGAATTCTGCTTATACAACATATTTCTATGATTATACAGTACATAAACTGACACCAATGATAGAGGAATTTGCTATACAACATATAAATATGATTATACAGACATCAACTGACACCAATGATTAGAGGAATTCTGCTATAAAAACATACTATGATTATATAAGTACATCAACTGCACCAATGATAGAGGAATTTGCTATTTCAACATATACTATGATTATACAGTACATCAACTGACACCAATGATAGAGGAATTCTGCTATAAAAACTATACTATGATTATACAGTACATCAACTGACACCAATGATTTGAGGAATTCTGCTATACAACATATATATGATTATTACAGTACATCAACTGAACCAATGATAGAGGAAAATTTGCTATACAACATATACTATGGGTTTTAACAGTACATCAACTGACACCAATGATAGAGGAATTTGCTATACAACATATACTATGATTATAAAAGTACATCAAACTGACACCAATGATTAGAGGAATTCTGCTTTACAACATATACTATGATTATACAGTACATCAACTGACACCAATGATAGAGGGAATTCTGCTATAAACATATACTATGATTTATACAGTACATCAACTGACACCAATGATAGAGGAATTCTGCTATACAACATATACTTTGATTATACAGTCATCAACTGACACCAATGATAGAGGAATTCTGCTTTACAACATATACTATTTATTAACAGTACATCAACTGACACCAATGATAGAGGAATTCTGCTATACAAAAATATACTGATTATACAGTACATCAACTGACACCAATGATAGAGGAATTCTGCTATACAAAACTTTACTTTTATACAGTACATCAACTGACACCAATGATAGAGGAATTTCTGCTATACAACATATACTATGATTATACAGTACATCAACTGACACCAATGATAGAGGTAATTCTGCTATACAAAATTTACTAGTTTTTACAGTACATCAACTGACACCAATGAAAGGGAATTCTGCTATACAACATATAC
>JAFLJL010016853.1:5000-15000 GCA_018398815.1 Conus ventricosus
ATCAAACCCCTGTATCGTGACAAACCCCCCTTCCAGATGAAACCGGGAAGGTTCATAACAACCAGGAACGGAAACAGGTATAGTTTGCGAACGTCTCACTCGACTTCGATGCGACTAGGTAGTCAGCTCCAACATTCTCTTGCCTGGGATGGCCCCCCAAAACAAAGAATGGGCCTACGGCTGCATCTGGAGGGACCATTCATGACCCTTGTGGTCGCTTTCTGTTTGCAGTACTGTAGTGGTGAGGGGTCACTTGAACCGAAAAAACTGTCGGCCATACAGATGGGACTGAACTTGCCAATTCCCCAAACTTGGGGGAGCATTCCTTCTCCACGTTGAGTAGTTTTGCTCCGCTGGCAAAAGCTTCTTGCTTGCGCAAGCCACGATCGAAGTCTTGCCCTTTGATCTGGGCGGACTACCCTAGCCCTGATCTGATGCATCGTGAAGCAAAAATTGGTTTGTTGAAGTGAGGAGAACACATACGGGTTGCGACGACAAGACTCTTGAGAAAAGTTTTGAACGACTTGTCAGTTGGTGTCCATGCCTTGTTCGGCATCTTCTCCCTAGTCGTTTCCCCATGAGTGGCACAGAAGTTCGGCGAAATTCTGGTAACCTGGGGTTTAGAAACCGCCAATCCAGGATAACGCGCGTTTGCCTCTTCGTCTTTGTTTGTGGGCACCCCGATTTACTGAGCTTGTCCTCAGTCTCAATCGTCCGTTGCCACGCATGTCCTAACTATTCTAGACCTAAACCAAAGCATGCACTTTTGAGGTCGCGTGACAAGACCCTCACGAAGTCTGGTAACAATCTCCTCAAACACTCCAGTGCTTCTTTTGGGAGTCTGGGCCCCAGAATGCGTCATGAATTTGCCCCCATCTCCGGATCTTAAAAAGGCAACGAAAACTCCTCATCATGCGTGAAAACTGGCCAGCTGTTTAAAGCCAAATGGCATCACCGTCCACTGAAAACTCCTTGGTGTAGAGAATGCAGTCTTCGGTTTGTCCTCAATGCCTTTGGTACCTGCTATATCCCTTGGATAAGTAAATCTTTGACAATAATTGGCAGACGTATCTTGGAAAACAGGTATCCATGTGGCATCGTTGGGTATCAAAAACAACAATTTGGTTGAGCTTGCGAAAGTCGGTGCAAAACCTGATTTGCCGCCCTTCCCACAAGCACGATTGGCGAGTTGTACGGGAAACAAAAAAGTCTCAATCCTCCTTCTTCACATTGCTCTATTTCTTTTCCACTACATCCCGGGAAAAAAGGGTTTAATGGTAACGGGCCCAAGTATTCACGGTTGGTCATGCAGTAAACGTCTCACACTGAACGGAGTAGTCTGAGTGGAAGACGGTGTGAATCGGAAAACTCGAATCAACCCCCGGATGTCGGAAAATCTCTGGAGAATGCGGGTTCTAAAACGACGTCATCACCTTTTTCCCTCACCTGAGTGAATCCCCGGGATTTCTCCTTGTAGATGACACCTTTCCCTTCCTCAGCCTCGCAACCAAACCCAAGGGTGTTACCTCCGGCGCACGCTGATGGTATTCTTCCATGTTAGCATGGAAGAGTTTCGGTTTCCCTCTGATGCGGATTTGGTGCGCACACCCCCACCGGGGCTTCCACCAGATACGGACCCTGCCATGCCATCTGCAGTTGTTCTTCTTCTCGGAAGAAGCGCAACACCTGGTCTCCAGCCTTAAAGTTCGGCGTTTGGCCCTTCTGTCGAAGTGTCGCTTCCTGCCGCTCACCTTCTCTCTCAAGATTCTTCTTGGCCATCTCAAAAAGTCTCAGCAATGCGATTCCGCAACTCAAGAACATAAGCTGCGGCAGTTGATGGTCCCCTTGCTGCTGTTCCTTCGTCCACAGGTCGCGAAGAATAGCCATGGGGCCTCTGACGGTTTTTCCATACAGCAACTCAAAGGGTGAGAAACCGGTGTTCTCCTGCGGGAGCTTCCCGGTACGCGAACAACACTGCCGGAAGATACCTATGCCATGCATTTTTGGGTGTTCCATGCAAAAACTTCTTCAGCATGCTCTTCAAAGTACCGTTAAAACGTTCGACCAAGCCGTTTCATTGTGCATGGGTTTTGGTGTGGTAGTGAGTCCTTTGATAGCCAGAAGCTTATACACCTCTTGCATGGCCTCTGGGGAATGGCTTCCCCTGTCCGTCAAAACTTCGCTCGACACTCCTAGCCTGGACCACATGTTCCACAACGACTCGGCAACTGTCTCTGTTTCAATATCTCGAAGTGCCTCGCCTCTGGATACTGTGTAGCAAAGTCCATCAGAACAAGAATATATCGGTGCTTCGCATCTGACCTGGCTTGATTGGCCCCCCCATATCAACCCCCACTCGCTCAAATGGACGCTGGGTAGTGGCATCCTAGCTAATGGAACCTTGCCCACTCTTTTCCGCGAGGAGTCACTTTCTGGCAGCGTTCGCAAGACAAACAGTATTGATGAATGTCTCCCACATTCCCGGGCCCAAAAGAAATCTCGTCCCACTCTGAGTCGGGTTTTCTTGGTCCCCAAATGTCCACTCATTTGTGGGTCGTGAGCGAGTTGGAAGATACCCATGCCATGCTGTTGGCTGTTCCCTGCATAACTTCTTCAGCCCTGCTCTTCAAGTACCGTTAAAACGTTCGACCAAGCCGATGCATTGTTGCATGGTTTTGGTGTGGTAGTGAGTCCTTTGATAGCCAGAAGCTTATACACCTCTTGCATGGTCCTGCGGTGAATGGCTTCCCCTGTCCGTCAAGACTTCGCTCGACACTCCTAGCCTGGACCACATGTGCCACAACGACTCGGCAACTGTCTCTGTTTCAATATCTCGAAGTGTCCCCTGCCTCTGGATACCGTGTAGCAAAGTCCATCATAACAAGAATATATCGGTGCTTCGCATTGACGCTGGCTTGATTGGGCCCCCCGATATCAAACCCCCACTCGCTCAATGGGACGCTGGGTAGTGGCATCCTAGCTAATGGAACCTTGCCCACTCTTCCGCGAGGAGTCACTTTCTGGCAGCGTTCGCAAGACAAAACAGTATGATGAATGTCTCCGCACATTTCCCGGCCAATAAAATCCCCATCCCACTCTGAGTCGGGTTTTTCTTGGTCCCCAAATGTCCACTCATTCGTTGGGCGTGAGCGAGTATACTGTTGATCACCCTCACAATATACTCTCTGTAGAATCCCCTTCTTAAATCGGAAAGTGACCTGGTTCCGCTTCTTGCCAACACGAACTACAAACCCCTTTTCGCAACAGCGTCTCTAGCACGCTGCAACGTGGCATCCTTCTCTTGTATTCTCGCAGCTGTTTCGGACTAACGTTGAGACCTTCAAAAACTTTTTGATGTCGAGAACAGTGTAGGATTCCTCAGCCGCCTTTGCGCTCGGGTTCTGAACTATTCCCAATGGTTTTGACGACGGAAACAAAGGTACCGCTTTAAAAGTTCTCCGTCCATCCCTGTCACCTGGTTCCCAAAGATCAATTCACAACGCCCAAAAGACGCAGTACGGCCACGAAAAAACTTTCCTTGCACAAGGGGGGTTCCACACAAATTAATGCCAAGGGTAGGTTCCCACACATGAACGATCAAAACCCTTTCCAGTTTAATATTTCCCGGAAGGTAAATGGTCCGCAGCCACAAGGTCTTCTCTAATGCAACAAACTTCCGCTCCTGTGTCTCTAAGAGCTGTCACCTCCTTGCCGTTCACAGTCACGGGAAAGTGGTGAATAAGCAGCCACAGGTTTCTCTGTCCAAGCCCCCCTTCTCTGGCGAGCGGTATAATCTCACAGAAGATCGGCACTGCCCCCGGCAGTATGACCTGGTTTCCCACACCTGTAGCACCGAAAATCTGCAAACTTCCCCGGGGGTGTTAGACGAGGACGACGAGGGAACCTTGGGAGTCACACGGTTGTCTGCTGGTTTGACGAGTTCCCTGTAGTTGCAGCAGTTGGCTTTGTTAGCCCAGTTTCCAATGTCCTTCCTCTATTGGCTGACTGACCCTCTGGTCGGTTTTTCCTAAACTGACTCGGCGCGCCAAGTGGTAGGATTGTGCACTCTTGCCTCTCGCCTAACTTCGACATGTCAAAAGCAAGCTGTGCGGCTTCCTCCACATTTCGCGTTTCTTCTCGCGGACGTAGTAAGCTAGGTCGGCACTGAGAGTTGACAAAAACTGTTCTCTCAAGAACAAAACACACAATGCTTTTGGATCTTCTAAGTCCACCTCTGCCGCTTCAACCCAGATTTAAAAATTTTTTCAGTCGCTTCAAAAACTGGGTGAAATCCTCGTCAACCTCTTTCCGCATTTCCCTAATTCCTCCGGTAGAACTCTGGATCCTACGAAATTCTCTTAGAAGAGCGATCTTGATGTCGTGATAGCTGAGTGGTGTTTCGCCGTGATCAATAACAGAAACGCTTTCCTCGCCCTTCCCATGCACAACGGAGACAATCTCGCAGCCCAAACGCCCTGGCCACTCATGCGCAAAAGGCTTATACTTTCGAAATGACGCAAAAATGCCTCAATATCGTCTCCATCGTTGAATTCGGGCACCGCACACGGTACGAATCAGGCGTCTTTGGTTGGTCAACTTCGCTAACTCCTTTGAAAGATCTCGGCGTCTTCCGCCCTTTTCCTTTCCAAGCTCTCCCACTCCCCTTGGCGCACTGGATCTCATCTTGTCTCAAATTTAGCTCCTCCCTCTAATCTGCTCCTGAAGCTCCATTTCTTCCTTTCTCAATTTCTCCTGGCGATCCAACTCTTCCTTCCTAAGCCTCCCCTTTTGCTTAAGCTCTTCCTTCCTCAATTTCTCCCTGGCGATCCAACTCTTCCTTCCTAAGCCTCCCTTGTTGCTTAAGCTTTCCTTTCTCAATTTCTCCTGGTGATCCAACTCTTCCTTCCTAAACTCCAGTTCCTCTTGTCGCAAGCGCATCTTCCTTATTCCTTCAGCTCTGCCTGAACAAAAGCCACAACTCGGTGCCTGTCAGTCCAAGAGCTATCCCGTTCTTGCGCAACCGTAACACCTCCCGGGTCCACCGTAACCTCGGTGTTGGTACCCATCGGAGAACGTTCTTGCTCAACAAGTAGAGGTTTCTCCTCGACAGTTAACTTGACAGCATCCATCCCTTCTTTCCTCTGAAGACTGAGTCTGGAACCAAACGGCCTGAACGTAGACGTTTCTTGTCCTCGATGGACATACCACTCACAGTCGATTATCGCGAAAACTCAGTTCACGAACACGTCAATTTTTTTACTCTACCTAACACCTTTCACTCACACACCCATACAAAACCCTAACTACTAACCTACAAATTTTTGAACTAAATAAAACTCTGAACGCTAAGATGAATCGGGACCTACTGAGTGCCTGAGGTGGATCCTCCCTCAAGCTATCAGGTCTGGACTTGGCCTGAACTCAGTCGAGCTCTGAATCCGGACTCCCGCGGCTCAGAGCCCCAGGCCCCTCCAACCTTCCCCCGTTCAAACAAACACACACAGGACACAAAGATGCCAAACCAAAACAAGGATGTCCTAACCCTAATCACACACCAGTCATACACACGAAAGAAACTCCCGAACTTACTGTTCAGCCGTCATCCCACCGCTGCCTCCAAATTGTCACGTCGCCGAGGGAGACAGCAAACACCAAGTCAGGGGCTTCACTCCACGTTTTACACACCAACGATCAGTCCCACATTCAACCTTCATCCACAAGCCCAAACACCCCAACTATAATTCACCCCTAACCAACTCACACCAAATGTAACACAAACTAACTAAATTTATTAATCACATCACAACATGCGCTCCACAAGAAGAACAACAACCATAATTTGCTAAAACTAAACAGCACACAATATTACATTAACAGGCCACACGTACGCTATAGACACACACACACACACTGCCGACCGCTCTGCTTTCCCTTTTCTGTGTACCAAAACCTTGAATGCACACAACAATCAATATCAGCCAAATGATTTCAAAAAAGTATGCACCCCACAACAACAGAGTGTTCAAATCATTCCAACATGCAGCAAAGCACGAATCACAATAACTCAGAATTTCAGATAAGCAAACTATCCACTAACTATAGTTCCTTACTAATTTTAGTTCCTTCCATGAGGTGAAACCAAAAGTCCAAAATGAAAGCTTTCCGACGTGTTCTTCCGTTCAAAAGTTCATGGAGCTCCCCAACGCCAAAACGATAGGGCACATCCCAACACTAAGCAGATGAACAAAAACTAACATGAGTGTCCACAGGTATGTTGACAGAGACGAATAATAGTCGAGCCTTCAACAAAGGGTTTATTCACATCCTTGTCAACGTTGATTCCTCATTCTCTACAGTTTTCTCCGCTTTTACTCGATGACACATTCTATTCTCCGCATTCATCCACTCTCCACTACTTACATCGGTCCATTCACCCCCTCCCTTTGTCAGGAAGCCCAAGACCAGAAGTCGTTGCAAACAAGGGTCAATGAGTCACTCCTTCCACGCCGCTCTGTCTTCAGACAACAGAGTCACCAAACCGCAGGGCGTCCACCAGCGGGACAACGCCATTACAGCTCAGGTACGGAAAGGGGACCACGGACACAGCAACTAATCAGGTTCTGGGGATGACATTAAACTAACAGGAATACCTAACCCGAGTCTCCCAAGGAAAACCTAAGTCCCAAATACTTGAAAAAACCATAGGTAAATTAATTAAAACACTATCTTTCTTTCCAAACAAGAAAAATGCAAAACACCCTTTAATTCCTCAAAAAGAGACAAATAATATTAATATAGAATTAACTGAACAAATTTTGACAATGTTATTCGAGGGAATAATTCAAAAGTTTATATTATGACGTTTTACCTGGAAAAGGGCAACCTCCGCCGGTCATCATGACCTGGCCCATTATAACAAGTTCCCAAGCGAAGAGAACAACTGTCAAAATGCGGAAAGCGCTTTTAAATAACAACGAAATTTATTAAAGCAAAAAATTATACGATACTTTCTGACTTTCCACCCCTTAACTACAAATTAAAAGTTTTTTTCTCCCAAAACAAACAACCCTCAAAAAAAGCAAACATAAGGGCTATTCAATATAATATCACATGCTTTTCCCCAAAAATCCGAAAAAAAACACTGTTCCCTTCTTTATTTCTACTAATACATAACAAAATTAAAACCGGGAAGGAGTACTCCGTTCGCCAAAGCAAAATGAAACTCTCCAATCTCACACGTTCACAATACCCCCGCTTCCTACCCAAAACATTTTTCTCGCATTCACGTTAAAATACACAAGCATAAAACCATAAATGCCAGAAAGCTGAAACAAAAGAGGAAAATTGTAACTGAATGCCTACATTGAACCATGCGCACACAGGACACAAACGCACAACTAGACTTTTTCCCAATCCAGAGACGAACAACGGCAAAAGTTCCAAACCTGAAACCGAGACGGACCACGACCAGGCCCCGAAAACAAAGGAGACCCCCAAATTTTGGGGACAATAATGTTTCCCAAATCACAACTCACCACTGCGGGGAACAAAGGGTTCCGCGCCAACACAGTATCGTCGTGGAGGAAACTTCTATCTCTCGACTGAAATCGTCACACACAATGACCTCCCTGTCTACCTGAACCAGTCAGGGCCCCGTCCAAATTCAAACGGTTTGGTTGGCCTGGGAACTGAGTATCTTAAAGGAAAAAACCCCGCCCCGCTTGCATGCAACTAAAAAATAACCCCGCACAGGCACACAACTTCCAACACAAAATTTTATTTCCAGCCTACATCACAAACAGGACTGCTCTAAAGGCAGGTGAAGACAGTGCTCTCTGGGTCTCCCCAGACCTTCGGGTGGTTTCTTTTCTTCTTTGCCTTAAAAGGGACCGAGAAAGGCCAGTGACGGTGAGAAAGACCCATGAAACCCCAGGGAAATTTCCCGTTACGTGGGAAAGACTACAACTTTGGATTCTCTCTTGAGGGCCATAAGACGATGCGAAAGCTGCTGGCTGGAGTGCACTGTCTTCATCTGTCCGTGGGCAGGGGGGTCTGGGGTGTGCTCGGCAGGGGGAGGGTGGTTTTTTCGCCGGTGGGGCTCTGCAGTCATGAAATACGGGCTGTACCACCTGGGGATGCTACTTTAAGGCTGTTATGAGCTGCATCCTGTAGTCTGATTTACTCTGTCAGAGCAGTTATGTCCTTGATATCTAATGGAGTGTCCTGCGCGGCCCGACCCACGTCAACACAGCGCAGGCCCCAAGGTGGTACAGGGCTGCTCAAAGGCAGGTGAAGACAGTGCTTCTCTGGGTCCTCCCCAGCACCTTCGGGTGTTTCTTTTTCTTCTTTGCCTTAACTAGGCTGACCCTGGAGAAAGGTCCAGTGATGGTGAGGAAAGACCCACTGACCACAGGGAAGTCCTGTTGACAGTGGGAAAGACTACAACTTTGGATTCTCTCTTGAGGGCACATAAGACCGTATGGCGAAAGCTTGGCTGTGTCTGGAGTGGCACTGTCTTCATCTGTCCGTGGGCAGGGGTGGTTGGGTCTGTGGGGTGTGCTCGGCAGCTGGAGGGTGGTGTTTTTCGCCGGTGGCTCTGCAGTCATGAAATACGGGCTGGTACACCCATGGGGATGCTACTTTAAGGCTGTTATGAGCTGCATCCTGTAGTCTGATTTACCTCTGTCAGGAGCAGTTATGTCCCTTGATATCTAAATGGAGTTCCTCGCGTGCCTGTACCCATCGTCAACACAGCGCAGGCCTCCAAGGGTGGTACAGGACTGCTCTAAAGGCAGTGAAGACAGTGCTTCTCTGGGTCCTCCCCAGCACCTTCGGGTGTTTCTTTTTCTTCCCATCCCACCCATATCTATTTCTCTCTATCTGTCTCTCTGTCTATCCTATTCCCATCCCATCACAGATCTATTTCTCTCTCTATCTCTCTGTCTATCCTATTCCCATCCCACCACTTTCTATTTCCTCTGTCTATCCTATTCCCATCCCACCACTTATCTATTTCTCTCTGTCTATCCTATTCCCATCCCACCACTTATCTATTTCTCTCTGTCTATCCATTCCCATCCCACCACTTATATATTTCTCTCTATCTGTCTCTCTGTCTATCCTATTCCCATCCCATCACAGATCTATTTCTCTCTCTGTCTCTCTGTCTATCCTATTCCCATCCCACCACTTATCTATTTCTTTCTCTGTCTCTGGGTCTATCCTATTCCCATCCCACCACAAATCTATTTCTCTCTGTCTATCCTATTCCCATCCCACCACATATCTATTTCTCTCTCTGTCTCTCGGTCTATCCTATTCCCTTCCCACCACAGATCTATTTCTCTCTCTGTCTCTCAGTCTATCGTATTCCCATCCCACCACAGATCTATTTCTCTCTCTGTCTCTCGGTCTATCCTATTCCCATCCCAGCCTATCATGTCAGGCCTCCCCACTCGTTTCTTTCTATGTCTTTTCTTTCAGTTCACCCCTCCCCCCCTCGTATTTCTTTCCCTTTCTGTCTTTCCCAGACACTGCCTTCTCCCCATTCACCTCCCCCTCTCTCCCCAGCACCATCCCTACCCAATCCATCCTGCTCTCCTTCCCGCACTACCCCCCCCCCCCCCAACTCCTCTTCCATACCTCCCTGTGTCAATGTAAGCGGATACCGGCGACATTACGGCTGTTATCTGGTGAAGAGTCTCCATGTTTCTTTTGCTGAACGTGCTGTGAATGAGGCGGAATGGATACTGTGCTGCACTTACACATCGATTTGTTGATACTGAGACAGCAGGGGATTTGGCAGAAATTGTCGGGTTCAAGCAGGCTTAAGGAACAGAGAGAGAGAGAGGGGAGAGAGAGAGAGGAGAGAGAGAGAGAGAGAGAGAGGAGAGGGGGGAGACAGACAGACAGACAGACAGACAACAGATAAACAGACGGAAAGACACACCCCACACACACACACACACACACACACAGAGAGAGAGAGAGAGAGAGAGAG
>JAFLJL010016855.1:0-10729 GCA_018398815.1 Conus ventricosus
GTGAACCAGAAATCAGTTGCTGTCTGTTTCAAGCTTTCAGTATTTATTTTATCACAGACTGCATTCTCCGAACAGCAGTCAACAATTCCATCACATGTACAACATCCTCACTGACCTTGTATGATCACAGGTTAACCGACACTGGTCAGTCAACGACACTCCCCTTGCCACATCCTCACTGACCTCGTCTGATCACACACTGACACTGGTCATCACGCATGTCAACAATGCTCCCCATGACGCTGGCTAAGCCAGACTAATCAAAACGGTTGCAAGCGATGATACTGACAGGATAAGATCCAGAACTAAATACTGAAGAAACGATGATACTAACAGGATAAAACTGAGAACTAAACCCTGAAGAAATTCCTCTCCACGATTTGGATGGGTGAGAATCTAACAAGACTTCACACAAAGCTCTATCACATCTCTCTTCACATTTGAAAAATTTCTGGAGATTTGGAATCATGTGGACTGCCATGACAAAAGATTTAGAACGATGCAGGTCGACATACATGACTGTGGGATGAAGAAAAAAGATATCTGGAATAATCTGGAACCCACAACGGGTTTAAAAGACGCAGGGTAAAAAATGCATTATACATGAATTTTGGAATAATGAAGGTCAACATAAAAAAAGAATGTGGAACAACATAAAGGGTTTGAATAATGCAGGGTAAAAAAATGCATTACACATGAATTCTGGAATAATGTAGATTGACATAAAAGAGACTGGAAATAATTTGCGGCAGTTTAACAAAAAGATTTGGAATGATATGGTTTAACTCAGGAATTTAGAACAGTGTCTAGTGGTATAATCAGATTTGGAGTCATACAGCATAAATTTTGAAATAATAATGTGTGGTAATATAACAAGAGACTTGGACTACCATATGACATAAGAGATTTGGAATAATATGCAAAAGCATACAAGAGTTTGAATATGTGAGGCGCCATAAAAGGTTTTGAATAGTAAAAGCTGACTGAACAGATGAGCAATGACAGGAGACATACCACAAGATCTGGAATAGCATGGGGTGACAGAACCAGAGTCTAAACAACATGGGGCAGTATGTCAAGAGATCATGTAAACTCAACCTAAAACATCTGAGAGAAATGTTCGATATGAAGACAAATGCTGTAAGAAAGAACAGCCCCAAGTCTGACACGACAAAACAAAATCTTCTGTGTCAACAAAGAACAGCGCCATGTAGCACTCGTACCCTGACAATTCCATGATAGTCTGTATAAGAGATCACAACAAGGTTTACACATATCATTGAATGTTTTCAGAGATCATGACATTTGTCACATCATAAATATGTCAGAGCTGATACCGACAGAAAAATGTTGAAAATTATGTGTCTTCATGGTGTCCTGGTATAATGGTGTTTTTTTTTTCCCACGACGCAAGGTGAGCAGACCTATATTGTTGAGGACATGTAACCCTCTGCTACAAAAGGAGTATAAAATTTATCCATTTCTTCACTGTAAGATTCTTTCTGTTGTTATCAATAATCTTTTTTCTGTTGTTTGCTTGTTTTTTTCCACCACTGTCATGAAGAATGTCAAATCCCTTTCGAACATCATCCCAAACCTCCTTCCAG
The DNA here is from genome assembly GCA_018398815.1 of Conus ventricosus. NCBI lineage: Eukaryota > Metazoa > Mollusca > Gastropoda > Neogastropoda > Conidae > Conus > Conus ventricosus. The sequence continues at coordinate 1,608 of JAFLJL010016855.1, forward strand.
GAGATAAACAAAATAAAACAAAAAAATGCTCCAAGAACTACATGCTGGTAAAGAAGATACCCCTTTACAAAACTATTTGGTGGAACCGCTGGAAAGGTTTTCAAAAAGTTGTCTGAGAGAGAGTTTCCACAGATGCAATTCACAAATACACTTTGTTTCACTGGAACATGAGAAATACACTTTGTTTCACTGGAACATGAGAAATACACTTTGTTTCACTGGAACATGAGAAATACACTTTGTTTCACTGGAACATGAGAAATACACTTTGTTTCACTGGAACATGAGAAACAATAGTTACTGTTTTCACTGGAACATGAGAAACAATAGTTACTGTTTTCACTGGAACATGAGAAACAACAGTTACTGTTTTCACTGGAACATGAGAAACAATAGTTACTGTGTTCCTGGAACATGAGAAACAACAGTTACTGTTTTCACTGGAACATGAGAAACAATAGTTACTGTTTTCACTGGAACATGAGAAACAACAGTTACTGTTTTCACTGGAACATGAGAAACAATAGTTACTGTTTTCACTGGACCATGAGAAACAATAGTTACTGTTTTCACTGGAACATGAGAAACAATAGTTACTGTTTTCACTGGAACATGAGAAACAAGAGTTACTGTGTTCACTGGAACATGAGAAACAATAGTTACTGTGTTCACTGGAACATGAGAAACAAGAGTTACTGTGTTCACTGGAACATGAGAAACAAGAGTTACTGTTTTCACTGGAACATGAAAAACAATAGTTACTGTGTTCACTGGAACATGAGAAACAATAGTTACTGTTTTCACTGGAACATGAGAAACAATAGTTATTGTTTCACTGGAACATGAGAAACAATAGTCACTTTGGACTCAAATGCACACCAATCCCAACTCCAGTCCTCCGACTCCATGAGTTGTTGGTACCATTGTTCAACCCATCCACAACGACCTGACCCTCATTCCCGGGTGGCTGTCACCAATCGATTTGCTGTGACATCAAATGACGGTGTGAAAATCAGTCCTAAACACAAACCCATCGACAGTGAAAAGCAGTCATCGAAACAAAATTACCATTTGTTAAAATCAGTCACCAACTCAAAGCTACCATCTGTTAAAATCAGTCGCAAACACAAACCCACCATCTGTGAAAATCGGTCCCCAGCAAAAGCCTCCTCTCTGTGAAAATCGGTCCCTAAAATAACCTAGCTATCATCAGTCCCCAGTACAAACTTCCTTCTCCTGATGCATCTCACCCAGAACAACCTGAACACAACTCTTAGGAATCACTTTGGTTAGGCACCTCAACAATGACAAACACCTCAAAACAACAGGTGTAAATCACCTGGGTCATACACCTTAACAGATCCCCTTTCCACATTAACACATGTCAATCACTTTGGTCACAACACCTCGTCAACAACTACCTTTATTATCACAGGTGTCAACATCTTTGGTCATAAATCTCATTAACAAACCATTAAAGCACAACTCATCAGTAAGTCCAGTTATTAACAAGTCAAGGCTACACACGTCGTTACAAGGTCATAGTAATAAATCTCCTTAACAGGTTGAGCCATGGTATTTGCAAGGCCTCATTACTAAGTCATCACTGTCGTTAACAAGTCAAGTCAAAGTTGTACACCACATTAACCTGTCAAGTCATAGTCAAAATGCCTCACCAATGTGTGAAGCATGGATGCACACCTCATCAATAAGGTAAGTCATGGTCCCACACTTCATGAGAATAAGTCAAGTCATGGTCACACACCTCAACAATAAGTCAAGTCATGTTCGTAAACCTCATCAATAAGACTGGTCATGGACATACACTTCATCCGTAAGTCATGGTCGAGTATTTGATTAAAAGTCAAGTCATGGTCACACACCTCAACAGTAAGTCACATCTGTAAACCTCATCAATAAGTCAAGTTGTGGTTGTACATCCTACAGTTAAAACCAACCCTTCAACGCAACAGGTGTAAATCACACTGGGTGTACCCATCATCAACAGAAACAACTTTTGTCACAACGATTGTTAAAAGAGGAGGACACACCAAGCCAAGGCCCCTGACCCCCACCGTTCAGAGCAATCTGAAGAGGGGGCAGTGTAAATGCTAGCAGTCCCGCGCTCCACACACGACAGAGTCTTGTCAGTAATAACACAACCAAGAGCAGAAAAGACTAACGCTACGATCACAATATGATGAAGTAACTTCTTCTTCATCGTCGGCCACAGTACAATCATGCCAGCTGCCCTCATGCCTGCACACATCCTACTTCAGCCCTCCAAGGTTGCCACAGAGCTTCCTCACCACACACAGTTCTCAATGGTATTTCTGCAGGAACGGTTCCGGAGATGTGAGCAGGACACAGGGTTAGCATCATCACCAAGGTGTCTGTTCATCTGGCCAAGTTTGAACATGTCGTGCCCAGGATCACACAGTCTGTTGTGTCCTGTTCTCAGTGTGAACAACATCGACGAATCGGCTCCAGGTTGTCGCTGTCACTCTGATCACAGTCTGGGTGTTGCTGGCACCATGCTTTTTTTCTGGATCAGAGTCTTGACAATGGTCGCCTCTTCATCACCGAAGACCTGTCTGTTGTTCTGCTCTCTCTCCACCCTCCCTCTGTCAGCCATCTCCTGTTTGCAAAGCTTCAACATTGTGCAGGAAGCCACTGGCATGGTGTGTTTACGTCTGTGGCCCAACTGGACAGAGCACAGAACCTTCTTGTGACAGTTCTGGAGCGAGTTCAACACAAGGCATCAGTAAAGATCGCCACATTTGGGCACGCTGCTTCTCGACGCTTTCTGATGCAGACCTGCAGATGAATGCAAAACCTCTCCTTCAGCTCAGAATGTGATGGAGCATCTGCCTTCGGCCCTAAGGAACTGGACTTCCAGTTGAGGTTTTTGATTAGCAATACAATGGTTGTTAGATAAACTGTGGCCCAATAACACTTGGTTAGCATGTTACACAAAATGTACAACCGGTCGCATCTCACACTCCACCTCTTACTGTGCGTGTTAACGTGTAGGCAGTACTCATCCCATTGGTTCCTTCCACCTCTCCATCATATACTGCCAGAGCATCACTCTCTACACATCAAAGACACTCAAAGAACCGGCATTCACCTTGCGTGATTTGATGCCAGTATTCTCCATTGCAGACTTTCATTTTTTCTGACAGCCTTTACTCAAAATGCCATCTGATCATCGTCAGCAGTCCAAGCTATTACGGACTCCCGACCAACGGATTCCACACGGCTCTTTCTGTCCCAGAGCCCTCTGTGCAGGGGGCGAGGGTCACTGGAACAGGGTGACCAGCTTCTTGGCGGCCTTGGCGATGTCGTAGGCGAACTGGATGACCTGCTGGGTCTTGAGGCGGAAGTCGGGTTGGGGCTGGTGGTCAGGGGGCGGCGGCCAGTGGCGGCACTCCTCCGTCAGTCGCTGGGCACTGACCGTCAGCTGCTCCAGGGTCTCTTGCACCTTGGGCGTGGGACACACCTGCACACACAATGCCACATCTGCACACACCTGCACACACAAAGCACATGTAGTGTACTTTGTTATGTTGTCTGTTGTTTGATGTGTTGATATGGACACACCTGGATATACCACTCACGTTTGTCCGCAGAGGAATCTTTAGTTGAAGGCAAGGGCAATAACTCCTGACCACCTATCGGTTGCAGGAGGGGAAGGGATGGAACGGCCGCGGTTTGTTTAAACAGCACCCTTCTGCTGACAGCTGCCAGCTTCCTCGCCCTAACCTCCCACAAGCTTTCCTCCCTACGCGTAATGTGATACTAACTGTCTGGCTGATAGTGTGTTGAAAACAGGATGCTGTGTTTCTTCATTAATACTTTGTGCCAGAATGCAACGAACTGTGGTCGATTGATGTCACTGAATTGGGGGGGTCTTTGACTGACAGAACGATACCAAACATGAATGTGTCTTCTTTCATACGCATTGCTGACAAGCACCACAAAGATTTGCCAACAAAAAAACGATTGAAACAGACTAACGAACACACAAAGTGAATTGAAATTTCAACTCAGTGGAGAGCATGCATTTCTGAAGCTATCACGCTCCACCTGGACCATATTGGACATGCATATCTTTCCTTTACAACTGACAGAAATTATTCGCGGGACTCCTAGCTGACAGCCGGTACCGGGCCAAAATAAACAGTCACTGTCGGCACTGGTCAGCTTCACTGGGAACACGGTGACAGTTTCCCTGCCATGGCCTAGGCATGTTTTGCTTGTTTATCTGCGTGCTCTCGTGCTTGTGATGCATGCTGATACTGATTCTATCACAACCGCACCATGCTTTTAGTAAAGCAAGATTTTAGCATGCCACACATGCAGATGTCAGTTATAAACAATGAAATGCTTCCTACCTGACCTTGTGCTTTCGCCCGTTTGAATCATTTGAAATTGATGTCACATATACACACACCAATGCAAAATGTTTTCTCATTTTCATCTTCATGGTGAGCCTACTCACGACTGGAGAGAGAGAGAGAGAGAGAGCGCACACACGCACACACACAACACACACTGACAGAAACCACACACCAACAACAGCGGTCGATGGTGACTGACAAACTTTCATTAGTATCGAAGCATACATCAGATATGTCAACACATTCAAATGCCGAGTTGGATGTGCTAGCTATGACTGGTGAGGTTTGTGCAGAGGATGTTCTCGGCTTTTTCACGGGGGTTGATACCAACGGAGAAAATAATGACACGCTTTCATCTGTGCGCAAGCAAAGATCAGACTGATCTAAACATTCTTGAGCAGATCTTTTGACGGGTCGGCTCTTCTTTGTTTTCCGATGACCAATAAGTCTGGCTGATTGAAAGAATCGACACGATGTACACTGACTCAAAGAAAGATCTGGATCGAAAGTTGTCCAGATTTCTGACATTCTATGTCACGAGCAGCATTTTCTTTTGTAGTAAAACATTGAGAATGTGCTGACATGTGTCTCGTTTTTTTCAGTTTATGGTAGCATTTTATGCAGATACACTTGGACTGTTTGCCTTCTTCATCACCAGAAATATCTAGACTGAAATACTGCAACAAATCATTGGAGAAGTTGACACAAAGTCTAGGGTTTAATCCTTTATCTTGGACCTTTCTGAGCACACGATTGCCGCACACACGGCACAACAAATCTACACGTCTTTTGTGTTCAGTGAAGTTGTGTTTAAACGCCTCCGCCATTGTTGGCGCTACAAACACGCACGTGTACGTACATACAAAAGATCGGAATGAAGTAGGCCTACACGTAAGCAACAAGACTAGCCAATGCAGGGTCGGTCACACACATGCGCGCGAGCGCGCGCGCACACACACACACACACACACACCTACAACACACCCCCACACACGCACGCACAGAGAGGAGAGAGAGAGAGAGAGAGAGAGAGAGAGGAGAGAGAGAGAGAGGGGGGGGGGGAAGAAGAAGAAGAAGAGCACCACACACGTACACGACTTGCTGAGCTTACACTGCCTCCATAGATATACGTATGCACGTGCCGGGTCCTGGCCAACTTATGAAAACAAACTTCTCTATGAAAAAAATCCCTCAAGAACGCGTGATGAACTGAAGTTGTATCAAACAGCACAAAAAAGAATCACAACACACAAATCACGCACACAGTTGATTATATCCAGTTCTTCTTCTTCTTCTTCCAGATGGGGATGTTTAACCTGCCCCGCGCCCACAGTCTTCACGTAGACTATTCTGGCACACAGGTTGCATGCATTGTGTATTTTCGTGTAGCCGGTACTCACCCGTCTTAGGACATGAGCATCGGGATCTTTAGAGTCCGTGTATGTTATGGAGTGAGAAAGAATAATAATCCATAAAGCACAACCGGAACAGCACAGCATGAGAACACATGCTCTCCCTTGTGCACAGCTGTGGTACACGGGTCGCTGCCGTGAGTCACGTAGCCTGCTTATCGTCTGCCGGGCAGGCAGTAGGAACTAAACAGCGCGATTTTCATCTCGGCCGGACAGCCGTGCACTGGGTAGTGTACCTGGTTAGCTGTCTGTTGTTTGATGTGTTGTTATGGACACACCTGGATATACCACTGGGTAGTGTACCTTGTTAGCTGTCTGTTGTCTGATGATGTAGTGTTTTATGGACACACCTGGATATACCACTGGGTGTTCATAGTTATGTTGTTTGGTAATCTAGGGTTATAAGACATACATGTACATTTCACAGGGTGAAAAAGTGGTGTTAGTTGTCTGCTGATTTACAATGTACTGTTATTACGGACACTGAAGTACACATCACATCGTGAACACAGTGTGCAGGTTACATCACATCGTGAACACAGTGTGCAGGTTACATCACATCGTGAACACAGTGTGCAGGTTACATCACATCATGAACACAGTGTGCAGGTTACATCACATCGTGAACACAGTGTGCAGGTTACATCACATCGTGAACACATTGTGCAGGTTACATCACATCGTGAACACAGTGTGCAGGTTACATCAATCATGAACACAGTGTGCAGGTTACATCACATCGTGAACACAGTGTGCAGGTTACATCACATCGTGAACACAGTGTGCAGGTTACATCACATCGTGAACACAGTGTGCAGGTTACATCACATCGTGAACACAGTGTGCAGGTTACATCACATGGTGAACACAGTGTGCAGGTTACATCACATCGTGAACACAGTGTGCAGGTTACATCACATGGTGAACACAGTGTGCAGGTGACATCAAAGTGGTGTTAGTTGTCTGTTGGTACACATCACATCGTGAACACAGTGTGCAGGTTATTTCATTTACATCCCAGCCAACCATAGAGAGCCTTCTACAAGCTGTCACATCATCAACATAGATTAAATGTATGGGGTTTTTTGACTGATAAATTTTAACTGATAACAATACACCAGTGTATTTCAAACACCAGTCAAAACATCTTAAATCTGGATCTCTTCTCCCAAAAATCTTAAATCCAATGAAAAATATTCATCTCTTTCAGAAACTTTAAAAAAAAATGTAGTTGAACATTCCTGAACAAAGCCTCAATGGAATCTGCTTTAAGGTGTGCATGTGGAAAGTTACATCAAATCCCATCACTCTGTGAGAATGCCTTTCACAGTCAATGGTTAATCTCACGGCCTGCCCTGAGGAGCCTCCTTACCTTCTGAAAGAAAGGAGAAGGTGTTCAAAGAGTGGCCTACTGTTTGACAGTGCAGTGTTGTGATGAATACATGCAGACACCAGATGGTGACAACACTTGCCCAGTCTCTTGAATACCGTTTGACACAATGTCTACACCTTACAAGTCTCCCTCTTACCCGATCTAAGCTCCACAGTACAATAAGCACACACACTGCTGAATGTGAAAGTTCTAATTTGTCTTTTTTACCTTTTCTGATATAACTGAAAGAGCAGACCTATACAGATTATCTCCCTTTCCTTAAAGATCCAACTACCCAGACTACGTCCAATTAGAACTTTCAGTTTCTCACTCACTCACACACACACACACACACACACACACACGAACACAGTTACGCACACACTTACATCAGGGAAGAGGGCAGCCATGTCTGTTACAGCCACATGGATTCTCTCAGAGCACGGAGCAAAGCTGAAACACACCAAAAGCTGTCACACCACTGTGTCACCACTGTTATATCAGTTTACATGGTCACCCTCCTTCCCCTACAGCCTGTTCTGCCTATGCTATATGGAAGACACCCACTACAGACTGCTGAAGGACATACAGACATAGGGCCCACACAGCTCTGTCATATAGCAGAAGACACCCACTACAGACTGCTGAAAGGACATACAGCACAGGGGACACACACAGCTCTTCATATAGCAGGAAGACACCCCACTACAGACTGCTGACAGGAATACAGACATAGGGCACACACACAGCTCTGTCTATAGCAGGAAGACACCCACTACAGACTGCTGACAGGACATACAGACACAGGGGACACACACAGCTCTGTCAATAGCAGGAAGACACCCCACTACAGCTGTGACAGGACCATACAGACATAGGGCACACCACAGCTCTGTCATATAGCAGGAAGACACCCCACTACAGACTGCTGACAGGACATACAGACATAGGGCACACACACAGCTCTGTCATATAGCAGGAAGACACCCCACTACAGACTGCTGACAGGACATACAGACATAGGGCACACACACAGCTCTGTCATATAGCAGGAAGACACCCCACTACAGACTGCTGACAGGACATACAGACACAGGAGACACAGACAGCTCTGTCATATAGCAGGAAGACACCCCACTACAGACTGCTGACAGGACATACAGACAAAGGGGACACAGACAGCTCTGTCATATAGCAGGAAGACACCCCACTACAGACTGCTGAGAGGACATACAGACACAAGGGACACACACAGCTCTTAGTCATGGACATCAGTCCAGCCCTCCACATCAGGCGTCCAGGACTTCACCACTCTGCCTCCAGGACGTCCCCTCTCAACAGCACCCTGGCCGACTCTTTGGAGACAAGAGAGCCACAGCGACATCCATGGAATTGTGGCCTACAATCACTGGAGAGAGAGCTTCTCGTCTGCCTGCACGAGGGCTGACTGACCGTCCAACGACCGTTAGTCTCATGATCTTGTAGAACCCACCAAGAAAGTTGTCTGTTCTGTTGTGACACACCGGACTGTTCTTCCAGACCTCTCAGTGTCACCCTCACATCATACAGACTGATGTCACCAGAGACAGTGTCACCGGACTGTTCTTTCAAGACCTCTAAGTGTCCACCCTCACATCACTACAGGACTGATGTCACCAGAGACAGTGTCACCGGACTGTTCTTTCAAGACCTCTCAGTGTCCACCCCTCACATCACTACAGGACTGATGTCACCAGAGACAGTGTCACCGGACTGTTCTTTCAAGACCTCTCAGTGTCCACCCCTCACATCACTACAGGACTGATGTCACCAGAGACAGTGTCACCGGACTGTTCTTTCAAGACCTCTCAGTGTCCACCCCTCACATCACTACAGGAGGACTGATGTCACCAGCGACGGGCGGAGGTTGATCTTCACTGGGAAGCAGACCAGCAT
>JAFLJL010016856.1:0-15000 GCA_018398815.1 Conus ventricosus
GATCTCAATCTCTACACAATGACTGTCCTACTCTTGCATCATCCCCTCCTGTGCAGCATTCAGCGAATCAGTGCACCATCACGCTCACTCAGGGGAGAGGCTCGAATGGGGGTGGGGGGTGGGGGTGGAAGGTGAGGTATGGTTAAGGGAAAACCACTCTGTCGAAAGAACTCCCTTTCTGGCAGACGACAATGACAGAGTGGTTTGGCAAGGGAGGCACAACGTTTGTGGTCGTTGCCATCTTTTTTTGGACCTGTCTTTAGCTCCGGGGCAATTGTTGCCGGCTGTTGGAGTTGGGTGAACTGATTCAGTCCGTCTTTTGTGGCATTTTCGACCATGGTAAGTGTTTCAGATATGGTTTTAGGACAAACTGCCGCGATTGTCCAGAAAGGCACTCTCTCTCTCTCTCTCTCTCTCTCTCTCTCTCTCTCTCTCTCTCTCTCTCTCTCTCTCTCTCTCTCTCTCCTCTTTAAAAGGCGTATTTTCAAGTTGCATTTTTACAACACAGAATATCGTATGGCTAGTTCCATGGAAAAGAATCTCTGTCTGTCTGTCTGTCTGTCTCACTCTCTCTCTCTCTCTCCTCTCTCTCTCTCTCTCTCCTCTCTCTCTTCTCTCTCTCTCTCTCTCCACCCACCCCTCTTGCTGTCACTGTTTGTGCATGCCAGGTGAAGTGTTTTCAAATAGCCTGATAGAAAAAGACAGTCGAATGTTCATTCGAAGAGGCAGGTAGGAAGGCATAATCCTCCTCTCTCTCTCTCTCTCTCTCTCTCTCTCTCTCTCTCTCTCTCTCTCTCTCTCTCTCTCTCTCTCTGTGCGCGCGCGCGCGCGCATGTGTGTGTGTGTGTGTGTGAGAGAGAGAGAGAGAGAGAGAGAGAGAGAGAGAGAGAGAGACTGTATTTCTACCCATAGTAACTGATATATTTTCAAGTGGCGTTATTTCGAAGGACAAATCGCTTGCTCGTTCAAAACATGGAAATGACACCACTCTCACTCTCTCTCTCTCTCTCTCTCTCTCCTCTCTCTCTCTCTCTCTCTCTCTCTCTCTCTTCTCTCTCCCTCCCCATAGTAACTGGTACGTTTTCAAATGGCGTTATTGCGAAGAACAAATCTCTTTGTTCATTCAAAACATGGGAAAGAATCTCTCTCTCTCACTCACTCACTCACTCACTCGCGCGCGTGCACGCACCATCTTCCCTTCCCCTCTCTGTCTCACTCAGTTTATGGCATTTGGCACGTTTTCAAAAGGTGGTATCGGCTGCAAACTACAGATGAGTTTTTATCTGTAAGGTGAAGAACTTTAATTTCAACGTCACAACCGATTTTTCCCAGAAACTTCCATGGGTTCCCACCCACTGCGTCAGTATTCGTTTTTACCTGTCAAGAGAAAATTGTGCAGATAATCTCGTATTTCCTTCTGATTGCTTTGTTGTTGTTTTTATTTGTTTGTTTCTTTGTTTTTGTATGTAAGGGTGATGATGATGCTGCACACGAGACGTCCATTGTATTTGAAAGGCTAACATTCAGATCACCGCTCATGAAATGATAGGGGAAGGACACTGAATATCCATTTCTGCTGATTTTAGGATCTTACGGAGAGTGAGAATTCCGTTCATTACATGCACCAGTCACAGGACACTACTATTTATGGTGCATGGAAAACAGTAAAAGCAGTAATTTGAAGAGTTATTTTCTAACCTTTGGCCTTTAAGACAATGCTTATCATCTTTAAACCGAAGATGGGGTGGGTTTGATTGAACAATGCTAAAAACAGTTACAAGTCGTTCAGCTTGGTCTTTGACTTGGTTTCTCTCTCTCTCTTCTCTCCTCACTCTCTCTCTCCTCTCTCTCACTCCCCTTATATATATATATAAATTTATATAAATATATAAATATATAAAATAATATATATATAAAATATATAAATATAAATATATATATATAATGTCACGGTCAAAATTCAAACACAACCAAAAGTTGTCAGTCGTCGCACTTCAACGACAAAACCCAAACAAACATTTAGGCTCAGAAAGACGGGCCCAAAGGTCGGCCGGCCAATAAGCATAGGAGAGGCTCCACAAGACGTTCTGTCCGCAGACACAAAGGGCCTTGACCGACGCCTCGAGTCTGCCCGACGACCTCAGAGCCTGGGCCGGCTCATCTAGCCATTTTGTGAACAATGTCATTGTTAGTCGGAGACGCAGGTTAAAGCAGGAAAGGGAGAGAGAGAAGGTAGTGGTGGGTGGGGTAAATCTGCTAATCAATTAAATGACCAAAATTGACCACACAGAGAAAGGCGTTAACGGGACTGTCGTGAGGAATACAATGAATTTAAGAGGGAGACAACTCGGGTGTCAGGGGTAAAATTTACTGACCATGGTTTCGCCCGTTTTTGGACAGTTTCTGAACGAATAGAAAGAAAGTGAGAGTGAGAGAAGGAAAGGAGGAGGAGAACGGAGAAAAGGGGGGAGAGAGAGAGAGGTTGGAGTGTGAGCTCTGCAGGAGAGAAGGGCAGAGAGATAGAGATGAGGAGAGAGGAGAGAACTAAATTGTAGCTTTGAGCACCAGAGATGTCTGCAGGGGAAGGACAAAAGAGAGATGTGGAAAGAGAGAGTTGTTTAACTAATGAAGAAAAAAAAGAAAGAAAAAAAAAAGGAAAAGAAAAGCAACCATGTCCTTTTTAAAAGAGCAGACTAGGGAGAGAGAGAGAAGTGCAATGCGTTAATGCAGGAAGGAAGAAAGGAGAACAGATCGATGTTGATAGTCACTGTTCTATCTAAACCGGGGGTTCGACCTCATATTTGGGCCCCAGCGCCACTTTCATCGGCAGTCCACCTGACCAACCCCAGCAGTCCAGTCTGACCGGTGCCAGCCGTCCAGCTTGACCGGTGCGAGCAGACCAACACCAGTGCCAACAGTTTGTGTCGTGTTGTAAAAGTGACAGTGAAGAAAAAAAAAGGAAAAGAAAAAGACAGTGATTCGTGAATAGTTAAGATCACCTGGCCGGGTAAAGTAGAAATCTTTTTATACCCGGGTTAGTTAATGATTTTTTTAGATAAATGATTTTGTGAAGTTCAAGGAAAGAGAGAATGTTTTATTTTTTTTTGATTCTATATGCATTGATGTTCTTTCTATGATCATGTAAAAGTAAATTTTAAAAGACTTTCTATGGTTTGATGTGACGAATGCATGATATATGAATGAATTGTAAGCAAGCTGTGAGTGTGTTTGGGCTGTGCGCTAGTCCTTCCTCCATCGACATCACCCGAGGTTGACAATTTATTGGCGAGTTTGCCAGGATATTCTGGCCCATTTATTATAATTGTTCAACTTCTCAGAGAGGAAGCTGGGTGGGATTCAAGTATTGTAATCCTAAGACAAGGGGTTGTCTTACTGTATGTTCCCAAGATAGTTAAATACTAGGCTTGGCTTTTGCTTCCAAGATAGTTAATACTAGGCTTGGCATTTCACCCCCAGATACTCATTTCGCAAGATTGCCTATAATTCGCTCTCATAGTTGGGTCAGGCGCTGGGGTCTTATAAAAACTAACTACTTTGCCCCAAGCTAATTTATCATTCATAGGATTGTGCTATTACGTCACTCGTGTCGGTAACCACCATTTTGGGGGCTGTCGTAGTTATAAAATCTTGTTCAAAAAAAAAAAAAAAAAAAAAAAAAAAAAAAAAAAAAAAAAAGAAAGAGATACAATGGCGGAAGAAAAGAACACCCCTATTGAACAACTTGTGAGCGTCGCTCGTGATTTGGGTTTTATTTCAGGAGATGAGTTGCGTGCATTCGTTGAAAACCAACAAAGAGGGAAAGGGATGAACGCGCGGAAAGACGCCGTATCGCAGTCGAAATAGCAAACGGGAAAAGGTTAGGGAAACGAAAGGAAACAGAAAGAATAAGGGAGGCGCAGGAAACAGAAAGAATGAAGCAGGAAACAGAAAAATTAAGGATTCAGGGCTAATGTAATCAGGCTGGGGAAATGCGGGAAAACAGAAAGAATGAAGCAGGAAACAGAAAGTTTAAAAGGTTCAATTAGAATTAGAGAAAGTGAGGATACAAAGGGAGACCACGGGGATGGGAGTTCAGTTTCCAGTGACTCTGTGCGCAGTTACCTCCCCGACCCAAGTTGCCAAAATTCTGGGAAGGGACCGATTCGATTTGATGCATAATCAGTCGTTTCGAACGTTTGCAACCAGTCAGGTTGGCCTCCAGAAGAGTGGGCAGTCATTTTGTCGGCGTTATTAAACGGGTAAGGCTTTTGCAGATTTTCACTGCGTTCCAGCAGAACAACAGTCCGATTTTGGTGCTGTGAAGGATCTTTAATGAAGGGATTTGACCTCACAGAGGAAGGATTCAGAAGAAATTTCGTTCAGCTAGATTGCAAGCAGGGGAAACGTACACTCAGTTTGGTGCACGTTAGCCCACTATTTTGAGAAATGGTTAGATTTTGAGTGGACGAAGAAGGAGTTCGCTGAGTTGAAAGAGCTAGTTATGAAGGAACAGATTTTGTCAGGTTGCGGGCCCTGAGTTAACCATACATTTAAAAGAGAGACAGCCAGAGACAGCAGGGAGTTGTTGAAGTTCGCAGGGGTGTATAGAGAGGCACGTTTGGGCACGAAGGTGCAGGAGAAACAGGTGCTAGGCACAGGTGAGAAGAGTGCAAGGAGACCAGGGGAGTTTTCTGCAAAGTCTGCAAACCCAGTGGTGGGGCAGAAGGAAGGGCAAAGGGAAATTAGGTGTTTCATTTGTCACAAGAAGGGACAATGGGCGAGGGATTGTCGCATGAGTTCCAGAAGGCACAGCCTTGCAAGGGTGGATAAGGGTCGTCAAGGGGAAACGACCTGCAGTGGAACCAAAAGGGATTCATCTGAAGAGGGTGGAGTGCAGCCTATGGCTAGACTGGACAGCGTCAGTGTCAGGGTTTGAGGGCACTAGGCTGAGTGGTTCGTTACCAGTGGAAGAAGGGTGGTTTGGCCAGCAGAGGGTGAAAGTGTTACGAGACACTGGTTGTTCATGCGGGTAGTACGAAAAACGCGGGTCGATAAAGGGGATTGACAGGCAAATCCAGACCTGTACTCTAATCGATGGCACTGTGAGGGAGTTTCCAGTTGCTAAGTTTAGAAGTACGAAACCCTTTTTACTTCTCAGGCGAGTTGTCTGCGTTGGTGATGGAGAAACCCCTTCATGATTTGATCTTTGGGGAAATTTCCAGGGCAAGGGATCCAGGGATCCTGAGTTGTTGACTGCTACAGGGGCAGCAGTTCAAACCCCGGGAAAGCAAGAAGGAGGAAAAGGTTGTTAAACCGTTAGTTGTTCGGGAAAGGGGAAGTCGGCATAGACGTGTCGCCTGATGATTTAGGGCTGCACAGGAACAAGACCCTTCGCTCGTGAAGTCTTGGGAGTTGGCAAGAGGTGGAGAGAAACAGGAGGTTAGAGGAGGTGAGCCCAGAATTTTCTTGTGAAAGGCGGGCTGTTTGTACCGAGTGTTCACCAAGGGGAAGACAGGAAAGGGACCACTCAGTTAGAGGTACCAGCAGGTTATCGTGACACTGTCTTGTCAGTGGGTCACGAGTCGCTCATGGCGGGTCACCCTCGGCACCAGCAAAACAGCTAACCGAATCTTTGATGACTTTCATTGGCCAGGAGCAATGGCAGACATCAAGCGTTTTTTGCATGTCATGGGAGTGTGTCAAAGGTCAGCCACAAGAGGGGGGGGAAGAGGAAGGCCGCCTCTTAAAACACCCCCCTTTAATTGACACACCATTCAGGAGGGGGGCTATTGATCTGATTGGCCCAATCGCGCCCTGTTCCAAAGGCGGGCACAGGTATGTGTTGACGCTGGTGGACTACGCGACCAGATACCCAGAAGCGGTTGCTTTGAAAGGCGTAGATACGCAACAGTCGCTGAAGGGCTGGTAGACATCTTCTCTCGCGTGGGTGTGCCAGCACAAATTCTTCAGTGACAGGGGGTCCCCAGTTCACCTCAGGCGTGATGAGGGAGGTCAACAGGCTGCTAGGGATCACAACAGCTGCTCACTACCCCATACCATCCACAATTTCAATGGCTTGGTGGAAAGATTCAACGTGTGCTGAAGGGCATCTTAAAGAAGCTCTGTGAGGAAAGGCCAGCAGATTGGGACCCCTTTCATTTCCCCGGCACTGTTTGCCTACAGGGAAGCCCCTCAGGAAAGCACAGGCTTTTCGCCATTTGAGCTGCTGTATGGGCGGACAGTTCGGGGACCGGTGTGCATTCTCAAAGAGCTGTGGTCCGGGAACAGGAGTCAGAAGAGGTCAAAACCACTTATCAGTATGTGGTGGACCTACGCAATAGGCTCGAGGAGGGCATGTAAGGTCGCAAGGGAGAGTTTGCAGGAGGCTAGGGTCGCCAGAAGAAGCAGTAGACAGGAAGGAGGAAGCAATTCCTCAAGGTGGGAGATCAAGTCCCGTTACTGCTTCCCACGGATCACAACAAGCTGCTGATGCTTGGAAGGGACCATTTACCTCATTGAAAAGGTAGATCAGGACTACCGAATCGATGTGAATGGGAAACCAAAACTTTTCCATGCAAATCTACTCCGCAAATATTCAGCGGGAGACTCAGCACATAGGCGCAGCAGCAGGTCATTGATGGAGGTGAAGGAGACCCAGCAAAGAAGGGGAGATTTTGTTGCCTGAGTTTCCAGGAGAAAGTCATACAGGGATTTGTCACTGTATGAAGGGCTAGGCAGTAGGAGACAGGGGGAAGTTAGGGGGCTCCTAGAACAGTATAGGGCCCTCCCTGACTGATAAACCCGGCAGGACAACTCTAAGACATGTACGGTGGAGTTGACATCACAGAAGCCCGTACATGTGAAAGCCTACCCGATCCCATATGCCACCAAGCAAGTGATCGAGGAGGAGGTAGAAAAGATGTTGGACCTTGGGGTGATTGAACCGTCCAAATCATCATATAGTGCACCCGTCGTCTTAGTGAGGAAAAAATCAGGTGAGCATCGATTCTGTTCGACTATAGACTTCTGAACAGTGTCACCAAGGTCGATGCAGAGGT
The DNA here is from genome assembly GCA_018398815.1 of Conus ventricosus. Taxonomy (NCBI): domain Eukaryota; kingdom Metazoa; phylum Mollusca; class Gastropoda; order Neogastropoda; family Conidae; genus Conus; species Conus ventricosus. Next base: position 7,059 of record JAFLJL010016856.1, read on the forward strand.
CATACCAAACATGGAAGACCTGTTCGCTCAGATCGCCACAAGCAAGAGCCAGTATTCACCAGGTCGATCTGAGCAAGGGTTACTGGCAAATAGCCTTGAGTGAGGACCAAAGGAAGTCCCCAGCATTCTCCACTCCTATGGGGCTATACCAGTGGCGAGTACTCCCTTTTGGGATGGCAACGCACCTGCAGTCTTCTCTCGGGTGATGAGGAAGTTATTGACGGGAATTGGAAGGCGTTGTGAATTTTCATGGATGACATTTTTGATGCATCCGAGACATGGGAGGAGCATATGAGGCAGCTAGGAGCAGTTTTAGAGAGGTTGAGACAAGCCAATCTCACATCCAGACCAAAAAAGTGCCAGTTGGTTTTCCAGCCTGGAGTTCCTAGGTTTTGTTGTCGGAGGGGACACAAAGCAGCCAGAAAGGGGAAAGGTTGGAGAAGATGATGAAATTTAGAGAGACCAAAGACCAAAACAGAAGTCAGGAGTCTGCTAGGTTTGTTGGCTTCTACAGGGAGTTTTGTCCCCAAAAATTTTCCGCGATCACGAGTCCCCCAGTGATTTGGTCAAGGCAGGGAAACCGGCAGTGGTTTGAATGGTCAGACGCTGCAGAGCAAGCACTGCAGAACGGTGTTGGAAAGGCTAGGTTTCCCGTCCCCTCTTGAAGCTACCAGAAAATGTCCAAACCATTTTTGTTGCGGACAGATGCATCAGGTGGTGGGATAGGTGCCCGTATTGTTGCAGAGCATGAAGAGGTCGAGTTTCCTGTGAGATATGCTAGCAGGAAGTTGACAAAGTGTGAGAAGGGTACGCAACGGTGGAGAAGGAGTGTTTAGCTGTTGTGTGGGCCGTGCAGAAGTTCCACAAATACTTGTATGGGAAAGAGTTCGTGATAGAGACAGATCACCAACCACTCAAATTCCTGCAAGAGGCGCGTTGAAAAACAGCAGAGTTTCCCTTTTGGGGAATGGCATTGCAGCCCTACAGGTACCGAGTGCAATACATTCCTGGTCGACAGAATGTCGGAGCGACTATCTGAGTCGCGTTGTCTAGCAAGCTGCAACTCAGTGGAAGTCAGTCATATCCGGGGTGCTTTGTTGATAATATGTGTTGATTACAGTTATGTTTGGATTATGGGTTCATTCCCCGTTGGCTATGGTTCATATTTTGTGTGAGACTTGTTCATATTTTTTTTTGTGAGACTGTTCATGTGAATGTGTATCTTGGAGCATTCAGTCGCTTGTGTAGTGATGCATTATTTGCAATAAGGGAGGATGGAGATTCTCAGTGAAGTGTCATGGATCGTGATCATATTTATTGTGCTTTTCATAAGAATTGTGAAGAGAAGATATGGGAAATCCGAGGGAGGGGATTGCATAGGTGCGCACAGAGGTCGTTATAAAATGAGTTGAAATAACGCAAGAGCGCTCGTCAATGATAACTCATTGGAGTGGTATCCACTAATGGTTTTATTTTAAATTTATAAACCCTTGGTTGTAAAGTATTTCTTCAAACTTTGCGCGTTTTAGCTGTGTGTCAGCAAATTCGGTTGTTGTCTTTTTTGTACCGTTGTTTGAGACAATGGGGGTGCTAGTTTTGCAAGGGGGAAATTGTCACGGTTTAAATTCAACACAACCAAAGTGTGGTCAGTCGTCGGCCACTTCAACTGGACATAAGTCCAAACTCAAACAAATTTTAGGCGCAGAAAGACGGGCCCACAGGTCGGGTCCCGGGCCCAATTAAAACATAGGGGAGAGGCTCCACAGAGACGTTCTGTCCCGCCAGAAAAGACTAAGCGGCTTTTGACCGACGCCTCGATGTCTGCCCAGACGGACCTCAGTGCCTGGGCCAGGTCATCTAGCCAATTTGTGAACCAACGTCATTTTTAGTCGGACGTCGCAGGGTTTAAAACAGGAAAGGGAGAGAGAGAAGGTAGTGTGTGGTGGGGGTGAAAAACTAGCTAATCAATTAAATGACCAATTGACCACCACAGAGGTAAGGCGTGTAGACGGGACTGTCGTGATGTGAATATCCAATTTGGGAAATTTGAGGGAGACAACTTCGGGGTGTCAGGGGTAAAAATACTGACCAATGGTACTCGCCCGTTTTGGACAGATCGGAACGAATAAGAAGAATGTGAGAGTGAGAGAAGGAAAAGGAGGAGGAGAACGAGAGAGAGGGGGAGAGAGAGAGGTTGGAGGGGTGAGCTCTGCAGGAGAGAAGGGCAAGAGAGATAGAGATGAGGAGAAACTAAATTGTAGCATTGAGCACCAAGATAGTCCCGCAGAGGAAAAGGACAAAAGAAAAAGAAAGTGGAAAGAGAAAAGTTTTAATAATGAAGAGAAAAAGAAAGAAAAGAAAAGGGGAAAAAAAAAGCAACCATGTCCATTTAAAAGAGCAGACAGGGGGGAGAGAGAGAGTGCAAAGCGTTAATGCAGGAAGGAAGAAAGGAGAACAGATCGATGTTGATAGTCACTGTTCTATCTAACCGGGGGTTCGAACCTCATACTTGGCCAGCCCCCACTTTTTTATCGGCATCCACCTGACCAACGCCAGCAGTCCCGTCTGACCCGGGGCCCGCCGTCCAGCTTGACCGGTGCGAGCAGACCAACACCAGTGCCAACAGTTGTGTCGTGTTGTGGAAAATACAGTGAAGAAAAAAAAGGAAAAGAAAAAAAACAGTGATTCGTGAATAGTTAAGATCACCTGGCCAGGTAAAGTAGAAATCTATTTATACCCGGGTTAGTTAATGATGTTTTAGATAAATGATTTTGTGAAGTTCAAGGAAAGAGAGAATGTTTTATTTTGTTTGATTCTATATGCATTGATGTTCTTTCTATGATCATGTATAGTAAAGTTATAGACTTTACTAGTGGTTTGATGTGACGAATGCATGATATATGAATGAGATTGTAAGCAAGCTGTGAGTGTGTTTGGGCTGTGCGCTAGTCCTTCCTCCATCGACATCACCCGAGGTTGACATATATATATATATGTGTGTGTGTGTGTGTGTGTGTGTGTGTGTGTGTGTGTGTGTGTGTGTGTGTGTGTGAGGAAACGGGATTCTACGGATTCTGTAAACTTCTTCGCTATTGGTATCTCATAAAATCGCTTTCACCTCTTCTGTCGCTTCACATTTTCTGTGCGGGCCATCACTGACGTCACAGCACGTGAAACATCAAAGCTGACAACATGCAGCAACCATTCTTTACATAACTTTTGGAAATGTTCTTGACTGGAATCTTATAAAAATTGGAAAGACAATCCGGACAGGAGCCCAACAAAACAGAAAGTTCTTCAATACGAATCAGAAAATACTCCGAATCGGTTGCAGTAACGGCTTCTTTGGCGAAGTTAGAAAAAAAAAAAGTGTGGAAGCAACAAAGAAAGATTCCCAACCGGTATTGCACGCTGCCAGACAGGGAAGAAATCCATCATGGCCGAACTGCTTTCTCGCCCAGAACAGCAATATCCAGAATTAGGAGACAGCTGAAAGCAGGTACCATTCATCTTCTGCAAACAGCCCGCGGAGTAAAACGCTGGAGCTGATAATGGCAGAAGGCGACGAGCGCGAATCCGGTGAAGTGTCATTGGGCAAGAAGCTAAATGGTACTTACGTCCCCTTCAGACAGGGCGCGCTGCTCCCAGGTCGCTGACGTCATATCCGCTCTGGAATTGGGTTAGTTGTTGTTTTTTTTTGCCGCCTGCAGTTGTTTCGTTATTGCCGTCATTAATCTTTTGAATACAAATTCATTAGGTTGTAGGTTAGCGTATAGTTCTTGTTGTTTTTTTCTTTCAGAGGTTTTTTGTTTTGTTTTTGTTTTTTTCTTCCAAAATTGAGAAACAACTGTTTGAGGGAGATGGAAGAGAGCAGGTTATTGCTTTACGTCGTTACCCTCTTCTCCTGTTCCTTTTCCTCTCTCCCTTCATCATGCGCCTCCCACCCTCCTCCCAATTGAAGTCTTCGTCGCCGTCCTCCCTCCATTACCCCGTATCTCCTGTCTCCTTACATTCCTCTCTCTCTCTCTCTCTCTCTCTCTCTCTCTCTCTCTCTCTCTCTCTCTCTCTCTCTGTGTGACTACCTGCGTGATGTAATGTGTGCGCGTTTACGCGCACACACACACACACACACGTGCACACACACACACACACACACACACACACACACACACACACACACACACACAGAGAGAGAGAGAGAGAGAGAGAGAGAGAGAGAGAGAGAGAGAGAGAGAGAGAGAGAGCAGAAAAGAAAAGAAAAGAAGACGTATCGTGTAACGTCTTTTCTGCAGAAGGCAAAGCTTGAATTTCAGAAACTAATCCTTTAGGGTATACAGAGCCACACAACAAGCGTCACAGCTAGCCTTGTTACGTGTCACCATTTATCTGCCGAGACAAGCAACCTTTCACCTTTTTCAACCTATGACGAACACTTCCTTCCCTGGAATGAGAACAGGCGGCGAAAGCAGAGAACATCCTGATACTACGCTGAAATTTATTTTGCGCACTGGGAACCCAATCGAGTATGTGTTCTTTATGGTATAATCGAGACTCAAAGTCTGTGCCAGACTTTGATAAATACTTGTTTGTGTTCTTGCAGTTTTCTTCTTGTTGATACGAGTATAGAGGAGAAAAGAAATGTTTTGTGAACAGAGTTGGGGTTAATCCTCTCGAGTGATTTAGCAACAGGTGTATGCTACTAGTCATCCCGCCTCCCTCCCCATCCCCTCCTCCTTTATAGATAGCAAGAACATTTCCAAACATTCAGGTATTGGAATAAGCCGACAGGTAGGTCAATCTGTATGTGAGACAGGAACGAAAAAAAACAGTTCAAAGCAACTGAATAATCTTTTTTATTCCATTTGAATGCAAAAGAAAAGATTTTGTTTTCGATCACGTTGGAAAAAGTTTTCATTTAATGAAACTGTCCAGTACTGGGTGAAGATGAAAAAGCGACCGACACTATAACGTTAGAGGTATAATGTGTGTTTGTGTGTGCGCGCACGCGGGTACATAGATCTCTGTATGTACGTGTGTGCTCTGTATGTACGGTGTGGTGTGTGTGTGTGTGTGTGTGTGTGTGTGTGTGTGTGTGTGTGTGTGTGGTGTGTGTGTGTTATTGTTGTGTTCTAGGTTAATGTCTTTCCACAAAGCATGATGTTGGACGAACAGAAAGTGCGGGGGTGGGAAGATGATGGGAGGGAGAGTGGTGAAGAGGTGGAGAGGAAGCAGGGTGGGAGGAGGCGGAGGACGGTGATGGTGGTTGAGGGAGGGCGGTCAGATTTGGAGTGTACTACAAGTATCATGTGTTCACGCGCTAGCGCGTTTATATTCGAGCGTTTACCTCTTTTATATGTCTTCATCTACCGATAACGTTGAAAATCATCAAACGGATTTGTGCAAATCTACAACTGATAACAAAATAAACAATTGTGAATGCTCAGGGGAGAATGAATAATGTCAAATACGTCTGTAAGTAATTACTATTAGGACTTTTTTTAAATAAAGAAAGAAAGAAACACAACAAAAACAACTCATACGTATGCATTGGTGACTTAATGTTTTGTACAGTGTGTGCTTAGAGAAATGGAATAATTTCTTTGAAGGTTTTCATGGAAGAACGTGATCAGGGGTTATATGCTGTCCGCAGTTACAATAACTATATTTTTAGTGTTCTTTGCTGTGAAAGCGTGAATTTTCAATCTGCATATAATATAGAGTAGTTTTCTGCTCAGATGAAAACTGCTTATTTGTGTGTCGATGTCGACTTTCAGTCGATTACCATATAATCTAATCAGGTTGTTTTGGAACTGCTTTCAAACATGTGATTCTGTTAAGCTATAATGTTCTGGTACAGATAAGATAAAGACTATGAAAACAGACACTGAACAGCATTTTGCCCATGCTTAACTGCTCTGTCTACTTTTGCATTGTAAATTATATGAACAGTGAGACGGCATCCCACGAAAAGGTTTACTGACATCTCACAAAGTTACTGTACGGATTAAACGACTTCTGGTCCGGTCTGAAATTTTAATGACTGCAAATTTTGCAGCACCGATTTCAAATCGACATAGAAGAGAATTCTATATGTTCTTCTTGAAATATAACGTGGAAATGAAAACGTGTGTGTGCATGTGCTCTCCTCTCTCTCTCTCTCCTCTCTCTCTCTCCTCTCTCTCTCTCTCTCTCTCTCTCTCTCTGTCTCTCTCTCTCTCTCTCTCTCTCTCTCTTTGCGTGTGTGTGAGTGTGAGAGAGAGTGTCTGTGTGTCTGCGTGCGTGTGTGTGCGTGTGCGTGTGTGTGTGTGTGTGTGTGTGTGCGTGCGATGTAGCGTAGCGGATCGGCTGACAGCCCCGCGCAGCATGTAATGAGAACTGTCACAAAATGCATTGGACTGTCGGAAATACCTGCTGTTGTTCAGTTAGGGACCGGGGCAAAACGCTGCTCTTCTTCTCGTGACGAACACGCTGCCCCTGTTTGTCGTGATGAAAAAGCTGTCCCTGTCGTGATGAAAACGGTGTCCCTCTTTGTCGTGACGAAAACTGTGTCCCTCTTCGTCCTGATGAAAACGGCGCCCCTCTTTGTCGTGATAAGAACGGTGTCCCTTTTTTTTTCGTGACGAAAAACTGTCTCTGTCGTGATGGAAACGGTGTCCCTCTTTGTCCTGATGAAAACGGTGTTCCTCTTTGTTGTGATTAAAACGCTGTCCCTCTTTGTCGTGATGAAAACGTCGTCCCTCTTTGTCGTGATGAAAACGCCGTCCCTCTTTGTCGTGATGAAAACGCCATCCCTCTTTGTCGTGATGAAAACGGTGTCCCTCTTTGTTGTGATAAAAACGCTGTCCCTCTTTGTGGTGATGAAAACGCAGTCTCTCTTTGTCGTGATGAAAACGTCGTCCTTCTTTGACGTGATGAAAACGCGTCCCTCTTTAGTCATAACGAAAACGCCATCTCTTTGTCCTGATGAAAACGCTATGCCTTTTAGTCCTGATGAAAACGCTGTCCCTCTTTGTCCTGATAAAACGCTGTCCCTCTTTGTCCTGATAAAACGCTGTCCCTTTTTGTCCTGATAAAACGCTGTCCCTCTTTGTCCTGATAAAACACTGTCCCTCTTTGTCCTGATAAAACGCTGTCCCTCTTTGTCCTAATAAAATGCTGTCCCTTTTTGTCCCATTGAAAACGCTGTCCCTTTTTGTCCTGATGAAAACGCTGTCCCTCTTTGTCAAGATCTAAGCGCTTTCCCTCTTTGTTAAGATGTAAACGCTGTCCCTCTTTGTCAAGATGTAAACGCTGTCCCTCTTTACAAGATGTAAACGCTGTCCCTCTTTGTCAAGATGTAAACGCTGCCCCTCTTTGTCAAGATGTAAACGCTGCCCCTCTTTGTCAAGATGTAAACGCTGCCCCTCTTTGTCAAGATGTGAACGCTGCCCCTCTTTGTCAAGATGTAAACGCTGCCCCTCTTTGTCAAGATGTAAACGCTTCCCCTCTTTGTCAAGATGTAAACGCTGTCCCTCTTTGTCAAGATGTGAACGCTGTCCCTCTTTGTCAAGATGTGAACGCTGCCCCTCTTTGTCAAGATGTAAACGCTGTCCCTCTTTGTCAAGATGTGAACGCTGCCCCTCTTTGTCAAGATGTAAACGCTTTCCCTCTTTGTCAAGATGTAAACGCTGTCCCTCTTTGTCAAGATGTAAACGCTGCCCCTCTTTGTCAAGATGTAAACGCTGCCCCCTCTTTGTCAAGATGTAAACGCTGCCCCTCTTTGTCAAGATGTAAACGCTGCCCCTCTTGTCAAGATGTAACGCTGCCCCTCTTTGTCAAGATGTGAACGCTGTCCCTCTTTGTCAAGATGTAAACGCTGTCCTCTTTGTCAAGATGTAAACGCTGTCCCTCTTTGTCAAGATGTTGTCAAGGAGCGTGAAACCTCTCAAAAGGCATTAGACGC
>JAFLJL010016856.1:20000-27500 GCA_018398815.1 Conus ventricosus
CTTTGTAAAAAAAAAGGGGAGACAAATCCATTTTACTGTGGGAACACTTCTGACCTGACACCGGTACAACAGTGTTGTCATTCCACAGGGAGTTACAGGGAGGTCAGTTGCGTTGTGAAACTGGAAAGCTTTGACCGGGAGGGAAGGGCCGGTCATACGTGTCAGTGTGAAAGACGGTTTTGTTTTGTTTTATTACGATGACTGGCCTTGTGCTCTCTCTCTCTCTCTCTCTCTCTCTCTCTCTTCTCTCTCTCTCTCATCGAACATGACCCCAAGGTGAATTGCTGCATGTGAGTCCGTGCGCTCATATTTGCATGGTGTACGCCTTCGTCAGTGCGTGCGTGCTCGTGTGTGTCGGTACAGGCTGCTTGTATTGGTTGCAGGTGTATCTGTATGTGTTTATGCAAGCTATGAAGCATGTGAACTTCTGTAGTTTTTGAGAGAGAGAGACGGACAGAGTGCACTTGCGCGTGCACACACACACACACACACCACACACACACACACACACACACACTTTTTTCCGTTGATGACCATCGACACACACACATACACGCGCGCGCGCGCGCGCGCGCGCGCACACGCACACACACACACACACACACACACACACTTTTACATCACTATCACCCACTCGAAGAAAGTTTGGGAACTTGCGTCCCTGCTGTGAATGGTTTAATCCCGGTGATCAAAACGTCTTCCCTGATATTTGAAATGTTTCGCGTACATTTAGATATTTCCAGTTAATTCCAAACTCGTGTGAATTGCGTGGAGAAGAAAGTCAAGACACGATCATCTCCTTAATAGAATGTTTGTGAGGCGCGCTTTCCTTTCTATTCGAACCGTTATAAAAGCATGTAAGTGAATGAGTGACAAAGGCTCTACAGTTGATTCCCTCAGGCAGAACCTTAACAGTTGTCTGTCCCTGGATCGGTAGCACAGAGGAACGCAAAAGTTTTGGGGTTAAAAAAAAAGTCATTAGCAAATTGCAAAGCACGCTTTCTGGCTTGGCCTCTCCCTTTTTGTCCCCCCCCCCCCCCCCCCCTCCTCCAGTGTACACTCATATTGTTCGTCACCGCCATCCACCCACTCACCCACCCATCCGCCACCCACCCACCCCAGCGCTGTTCAGACAGTGAACCTAGTGTTCCGCTTGAAGAGTTTTAATGACGTCATTGCTAAACGCGTTACACGCTCCGTCGAAATTTCAAGGTGTGTGCCGTCGGGTGTTTGTTGGAAGGGATCGGGAAGGATGAAAACCCGTGCACGACACGGTACGGGAAGGCTTGGCTCAAGTCTCTTCAGAGGTTAGCAGTATTGACATTCGAGTTTAAAACCTCCCTGACACGACCAGCAACAGCAGCACCACAGTTTCGCAGCCAACTCCTGCAAAAGGAGTAAATATGATGCTCAATCTGTACGTGCTTACGTGTGTGTGTGTGTGTGTGTGTGTGTGTGGAGAGCTCTCTCTCTCTCTCTCTCCCTCTCTCTCTGCCACCGTCCTCTCTCTCTCTCTCTCTCCCTCCCATGCCCTCACCCCCCTCTCTCATATCTCTCCTTTCCAATGCCTCCACCCTCTCTCTCCCCTTCCATGCCCTCCCCCTTCCCCTCTCTCTCTCCCTCTCATACCCCACCGCCCTCTCTCCTCTCTCTTTCTCTCTCTCTTTCTTTCCATACCCCCTCTCGCTCTGGAGAAAAATTGGTAGTGGAAATTTGTGTGTGGAGGGAGAGTGGGGTGGAGGCTGTGGGTTGTGTCAGAATCAGCACTTAACCTCTCAGCTCCAACAGACTGCATTAGTACACCGCCCCGGCACTGCTGAGGAGAGAAGGCAGTGAAGGGGTGGGTGGCGGTGACGGTGGGTCAGCGGGTACGTCGATCTTACCTCACACCTCACCGCTCATTGCACGCATGGAACAGGTAGCATAGGCAGGCAGGGCAGGCGGGGCAGCCTGCAGACTTTTTTGAGTGATCACCTCGGCGTGCTTTTCGGATGAGCCCGAGAGAGAGAGAGTTCTCTTTCCAAACCGGCGAGGGATCCCGTGGTGGGATTATCACTGGGTAATGAACCGGCTGTGGAGAGGGAGCCTCCCCGGCTTTGTTTTCTGCTGACGGGAGCTTTTTGTTCGCGTGTCTGTCTTTTGTTGTTTTTTTTTGTGGTCAGCTTTCAACTTTCGCGTTCTTTTTTTCCCCCTGCCTTTTCTTCTCTTTTTATTCTTCTATTCATTTCTGTTTCTGTTTGCTGTTGCTGTTGCTGTTTTTATTGTTGTTGTTGTTAGTTGTTTGTTGTATGTTCAACTTTATCTCTTCATCATCATCAGTCACAGTCAGCAGTAACAGCATCTTCTTGTTCTTGTTACTATTTCTCTTTTTCATCTTCTTACTCTTCTATCTTCTCCTCTTCTTCTTCTGATGGTGTTATTGTTGCTGTTGTTCTTCCTCTTCTTCTTCATCTTTTACTCATCATCGTTTATCATCATCTTCCTGTTTTTCCCTTCTTTCTTTCTTTCTTGATCTATATCAGCTTCTTCTTCTTCTTCTTTTCTTCTCTCTCTCTGCTCTACTCCATCTCTTCTCTCTTCTCTCTCTCTCTCTTCTCTCTCTCTCTCTCTCTCTCTCTCTTCTCTTCTCTCTGTCTCTGTCTTCTCTCTCTCTTCTCTCTCTCTCTCTCTCTCTCTCCTCTGTCTCTCTCTGTCTCTCTCTCTCTGTCTCTCTCTTCTCTTCTTCTCTCTCTCTCTCTTCTCTCTCTTCTTCTCTCTCTCGTCTCTCTCTCTCTCTGTCTTCTTCTCTCTTTCCTCTCTCTCTGTCTCTCTCTCTCTCTGTCTCTCCTCTCTCTCCTCTCTCTCTCTCTCTCTCTCTCTCTCTCTCTCTCTCTCTCTCTCTCTGAGGGGATGGAGAGAGTTGGGGAGGGAGGCCAGGTCAGTGTACGGGTGTTCTGAGTGCTGGACGACGGACAAGAAACAGAGGTAGACGTTAATAAACAGTGCTGTCGTTACTCATTCGCAGTTTAAACACGCACGCACGCTCGCACACACATACGCATGCATGGACACGCACGCACGAACACCACACACACACACACACACACACACACACACACACACACACACACACACACACACACACACCACAAGTTTGAACCCATCAATCGCGAATTTTTGGGATGTTTTTGGGAACGAAGCGAAGGTTATAGAAGTTGTTAGGGCAATTGTTAAGAGTCCAATTGGACATTTACTTTGATTCTCGAGTTATTTGTTCTTATTATTTCAATGGTTAAAAATGTTTTGCTTCTTTGAAAATGTTCAGATATGAATCAAGGCTAAAGCAGTTTACCGTTATGCCGGCAGATTAGAGTGGGGTTAAAGTGATGGTCACTTATTGGTTTCTCATTAATTGAATGACTATGCATGCAAAGATTAGTATACTACACTACCTCCACACTCCATACACTTCTAATGACATTTTAAACAATACACACATTTATGCCCCCCCTCCCCCTTGCGCACGCGCCACAAAACAACACACACACACACACTCACCACCACAAACACCACACAACACCACACACACCGGCCTTTACATGTTTTTTCTGTTTGTCTTTATTTGTTTGTATGCCTGTTCGTTTGCTCTGTTTTTGTCTAAGATCACGTAAAATGGATAGACATTAAATTAAAGAACGGACGAACACACACAAAAAGAAGTATGACAAACCTGATGCTGTATAGCATCTCAGTAACTGGCTCCCCTCCAAAAAAAAAATCTATCCCGGACTGCATTAGAACTGAAGGTCTCAGTTTGTAAAACTGCACAGAGTAACGTGGAAGTGTACAGTTTAGTCGAAGACAGCGCAATAAAGCACGACATCGAGCGGCAAAATGCCCTACAGAACAAGGCACTACAACTACAGGCCGACACGAATCGAAACGGTACCACAACGCAGTATGACGTGCAATAACAATAGCAGTACCAGCACATCTACTGAACCAGTCTGTCTGCCCGTGGCTGAGGGGAGATATGGGGTCATACTGGGAAATCATATACCAACACTGAACATATAATTGTGAACTATCACGGTAGTTAGCTGTATATTACGTGGCTCAGTTACATATTTCCAGTGTGTCGCCTGGACAGATTTAGTGTTCCGCGCCTTGAATGTAGAGTGTGTTTGTGGTGTTTGTTTTAGTTCTGTACGGCTGTGGAACTCACTGCCGGTGCCATCAAGATTGCCACAAATGCAGTCTCATTTAAAAAGCAAATTGATACGACAGTTTTGAGATCTGTATATTGACGATTTTCTATTTTAACTTCCCAGATATTTTATGGGCCTGAATCTGGCCATTGCTTTTAACTTCTTGAATATCGAGTGCGACCCCTTGTTGCCAAATTTGCTCCAGGGGCCAACAGACTGAGTCGCACTATTTATGTTATTTTAGTTTACTTTTTAACATGCGCGCTGGTGACGTAGTCGTTTTTGAGTGAACCAGTATTTTAGGAGAAGAAAAAAAGAGGAGTATCGTTCTGTTGATGTCTGAGTACTTTGGACAGATAAATCTCAAATGAAAATTGGGGGGTCACTCTCACAATTGGTCAGTTTGGGAGAAACGCTTCTGGAATACTGGTGACGTATGTAGTACAGTACAGTACAGTGTAGTACAGTGTTGTTGAATGGAAAACAGTTCCGTTAGTTGTACCGAAATACAGGACAGTTCATCTCAGTGAAATTAAGTGAGACTGTTCCAATGTAAACTACAATACAGTGGAACGCAATAAGCATTGCAGCGCAGTGCAACACACACACACACACACACACACACACACAACGCACGCACGCACGCACGCACGCACGCACGCAGGCACGCACGCACGCACACACACACACACACACACACACACACACACACACACACACACACACACACACACACCACTGACAAAACGTCGTGTGAGACGTTACCATAATACATCCTCAGAAAGATGACACATGCCGAGGTCGTCAAGCCTTTCACTCCGCGGAGACATGTAACAAAGCTGACAAGATGCTGGGTTCACGTTTGGCCATGTTTCAAGACTAGCCGTCCTTCCCCGACTCCCATGTGCGGCCTACAGGTCTTGGACGCAGACGACCCCCAGTTCCCTCAACCCGCCGCCTCCCCTCCCCTGTCCCCCTTCGCCCCCCTTACTTCGTCATAGGGTCGCTTAAAATGCGACTAATGCTGCTTTCCAGCACTAAAGCGATTCGGCTTGATCTGCCTGGTGTGCTAACGAGTGACAATGCCAAAAAAGAAAATTTGCAAATGAAAACGTTGTAGAGTTCAGAGTTGAACAGTAAATCTAAGGGGCCGCTCGTGGGGGTGCAGAGATGAGGGACAGGGAAGGAGGGGTATGTGGGAGCAAGAACAAGATTGTCCGCCCGATATCTAAAGAGACTTCTTGTTGTTGTTCCTGTCCCGACTTCCTTGATCTGTCAGGAACGCTACTGACTCTCACGCATTCTACCTCCCACCACTCCACCCTCCCCGTCCACAGCCACACCCAGACACGGTAGACACCGGTCACTGGTGTAGTCTACCTACTTACACCTGAAGTTGTGGAAGAGCAGTGAGAAATCCCGACACTAAATTAACGCTCGTTCAAAGAGTCGGCCACCAGCTGAACCGCTCTTTATGGGGGAGCCAATACGACACCACCACCACGATTCACCACCACCACCCCTCACTCCCCACCCCCCTTTCTCTGCCTTATACTGCATAGCGTTAAACTGGATCGGTGTTCCACAGCCGCCCCAAGTACGTTTAAACCTACCTGGGCTGACAGTTGAAGTGTTCTTAACACGTTTGTCCCAGCCCGTGAAGAGTTCGCCCTGTCAACGGAACTTTCAGACCTGCGGCGGCATGCGTTACAACTGGTTCCCTGCCAGCGTTTACACTCCTGATGTACGTCTGCTGCCCCCCCCCCCCCCCCCCCCCCCCCAAAAAAAAAATAATAAAAAAAAAAAAAATTCATACTTATATTCACAGGTACGCAGGCACGCACGCACGCTCACAAATACACACAACTCACCGCATGTAGTCATACGTGCGCGCGCGAACGCACCTTTTCTTCTCCCCTCTCTCTCTCTTCTCTCTCTCTCTCTCTCTCTCTCTCTCCTCTCTCTCTCTCTCCTCTCTCTCTCTCTCTCTCTCTCTCACACACACACACACACACACACACACACACACACACACACACACACACACACTCTCTCTCTTCTCTCCCTCTCTCTCTCTCTCTCACTCTCTCTCTCTCTCTCTCACACACACACACACACACACACACACACACACAACACACACACACACACACACACACACACAATTTCCTCTTCCTTAAAATTTAACCGCAAACGATTGCGCCGTCAGACACGAATTCACATTATGAAAGATCTTGTCATATGTTTTTATTTTAGTACTGTGAAGATACCACCTTTAGATGCCAGAAGAATGAAAAATACGCTTGAATACACGTGTACTTTCAATCGTTTTAAGATTGCTAATGATTTTCCGACATGGGAAAACAGTAGGAGTGATATGTAATGAAGGAGCAAACAAACAAACAAAAAATGTTACATTTACCGAAAATGCTGGACTCAAAGAATCAGAAGAAAAGATTAATACTTTTTTCACGTGTGAATTATGTGTATCAGCCAATCTCTATGCACCTTAAGCACTTGAGAAAAAAGTAACAGTGGCGGGCACACACACACACACACACACACACCACACACACACACACACACACACACACAACACCACTTTATCATTTAGGCCGCTTTAAGAAAACGTAATCGAGTTCCCCTACCAAACTTCTGCAGGACTTTTTATTTGTTTTATTTTGTTTTTTGTTTTTTTCTGTCATCTTGCCAACGAACGTGATTTAACATGATGTTCTTCGTCAGGAAACAAAAGTTGGAGCAATAAGTCACAGACGCAGCATCCCAAATGTATCTGAACTCAACAACCTTTGGAGAGCTAATAAAAATGGTCCCATTATAGCTCGTCGATTAGATTTCTGCTTGACATCGGATAGGTTGAAAATTCAGTGACTACGGGCGGAGGTTGAAGCGAGACAATAAAAGGTGAATTAGAAAACCGCCGCACGAATGGAACCAAGAAATAATGACTTAAGCAACCCGTTTTCGACTGTGAGGTCTTATTTACAAGCAAGTGAGAAAACCAGTCAACGGTCAAAAACAAGGGTGACGTTTCTGTGCTTGGACAGCGCGTTTGATTTTGTACACAGAAACGGTCACGGTCAAAGCGCGTTACTTCTGTGTTGTTTGCTCGTTCCATTCGCCTAGTGTCCAGTTACCTAACTTTGGTTCGTTCGTTCCACTTCAAATAGCACAGTACACTGTTGTTTCCAGCGACTACGTGATTGTCCATTATCCGACTACACACACGCAATGCACGCGCGCGCACGCACGCACGCACGCACGCGCACACACACACACACACACACACACA
>JAFLJL010016856.1:30000-35634 GCA_018398815.1 Conus ventricosus
CGACAGCCGCTTTAACTTCAGCTCATCCGCGTCCGCATAGTCTTACCAGACACAGATTCTTCGCACCTTCCGTTTTGTCAAAGGTGCGTCGTCGGCTTGGTATGACTTGGCCGAAAGGTGAGAAGCAGCAGCAGACGAAATGACCATGTTTACGAGGCCATCGGCTTAACCCTCCCTTCCCCCCCTCCCCACACACACATACACCTGTGAGAGCGTACCCTTCCCTGGGTATCACAGCATTTATGGCTTGAAAGGATTTTTTTGCGCACCCGGCCCCATTAATGTTGGCGTCGGGTGTAAGTACTGTTGGAGGAAGACCTTGGTGTGTCGAGAGTTAAAGGAGATGTCAGGGGCTATGATTCTTCAGCACTTGGTTCGTGTCATTAGATGGGTGAAAGTCGTTGTGTGTGGATTCGAGCTGTCTGTTCTGAAGTGTGTAATGATGTGTCGATTGTTCGATTGTTGTGAGTGTGTGTGTGATTTGGCCATTTGTATGGATGTGTGTGTGTGTGTGTGTGTGTGTGTGTGCGGCGTGCGTGCGTGCGTGCGTGGCGTGCGTGCGCGCGTACGTGTGCGCGTGCGTGCGCGTGTGTCTGTGTCTGTGTGTGGCACAATTAATGTGTTATGTTTTCAAATGAATCTTTGAAGTTCTTTAACAATCGGTGGGGGGGGGGGGGGGGGGGGGGGGGGGGAGGAGGGAGGGGGAGAGGGGGGGGGGGGGGGGGGGGGGAGGGAAAAGCCGCAGCCAGTGAACTAGCGAGGACGTGGACTTGGGGATGGATGATGTCATTGGACTGATGTGGAGAATGGTTGGGGGACGATAATTACACGAGAAATTACTCTGTATGCTTTGATGATTGGGTACATTTAGCGGTTATGCTGTATGACGTGATGTACTGTTATATGCTCTCATGTGTGTTGTCGCTGATGTGTGTGTGTGTGTGTGTGTGTGTGTGTGTGTGTGTGTGGTGTGTGGTGTGTGTGTTCGCGCGCGCGCGTCCGTGTGTGTGTGTATGTATATTGTGTGTGTGCGCATGTTTGCATACGTGCACGCGCGCGTGCTTACTGCATGCGTGCGTGCGCGATCGCATGCGGCGCGCTAATGTTTGTGTGTGTGTGGTGGTGGTGGTGGTAGTGTTGTTGCTTGTTGTTTTATTTGGGACGGTACTTTCTTTTCTGCGTGTTGACAAACGTATCCGCCACGCCCTGCTAGGTTTGCTGGGCGGTGACAAGATTAAAACTGACCTACTTTCCGTCGTGCGCGCGTGCGCACGCACGCACACACACATACACACACACACACACACACACACACACACACACACACACACTCTCTCTCTCTCTCTCTCTCTCTCTCTCTCTCTCACGCACGCACGCACGCACGCACGCACGCACGCACGCACGCCCGCACCACACACACACACACACACACACACACACACACACACACACACACACATCAGCGTGCAACATTTACTGGTAAGTCAACTCATGCAGGGCACTTCAAATATTTCTTTCTCACGAGAGAAATCATCGAAGCGAATGATTTGATATTTTCAGTGGAACGCCCGCAAATTTTTGCCATAAAACAGCTATGGAACATCGTTTTATCTGTGCTTGTCTCTTCCCCTCCCCCACCCTTGTCCCACCCCCTCCCCCTGTTATCTTATTAAACAGAACAAGCGCAGCCTTGAAAGTATAGGACAAGTCTGTGTGGACCTTAATTCTTGATCAGTTCTTCGGTCTTGGGAACAAAAGAATGATGAAGTCTAGGAACGAAGATCAGGGAGGAAAAGAGAGAAAGAAAGGTAATTATCAATATTTTTGTGTGGATAATCTTCTGGGAACAATACATTTCCTTCGGATTCTGAAGCTTTTTTGGTGCCTTGCAGTTTCGTCTAACGGTAAATACACCCAGGGACGCGTGAACATTCCTTTAGCAGAGGACACCCATTGCCTTAGCCCCGTCTAGACTGCTGCATCGGAGCTTTAGGTATTCGGAAGGTCCAGCAAATGTCAGAACTGTGTTGAGGCCATCGAGACCCAAGAACACGGGCATATCGAGAAGAAAATGGCTAATATTGTTTGGTATCAGCCTATTTTTCTGTTCGTTCTTCGAAGGTCATTCATGAAGAGTGAATGATAAGAAATCGGAATGACAGAAACATTAGAATTGATATTTCACGTGAGTTTTTAAAAGCAGGAAGAAAGTGAATAAATGCTTCCTGCCCCTCTACGGACACAGCTTTATTGAAGGGAGATTCTCTTAGATTAACTCGCTGAACTGTGGTCATATTCGTGGAGCTTCCAGCAGTGTAACAAATCCCCCCCCCCCCCCCAAAGAAGATGCAGTCCTCCATTGTTGGCCAGTTTAATACATTTAAAGAACTGGGTAACAGAGGGAAAACAGATGTAGGTGATCAGCTCTATAAATCTCGAAAACTGAAGCTATAAACACCGATAAGAATGACCCTGACTTTCTTTTTAAGAAAGTGGCGGAGGGGAGGGAAGAAAGGGGGGGGGAGGGAGGTGGAGAGAAAAGGGGAGTCTGCGGGGAAACATTAGATAGCAATGGTTCTTTTTTCAGGTTGTGCAATCCTTAAAATGGAAGCATACTCCGGCGCTGGAATATTTTTTAAATTTCTTTCTTTTTTTCTCCTCGCAGGCGATACTCCTCGGGCACTGCCTTATAGACGGCAGTGGAGTTTTTGATGACCTTTTTAAAACCCGCCATTAAGGCAGGGCCCTACTCCACTTTTGGGAAGGGCATGTATTGTAAGGGTTTATCCATACCAAGGCCAAACTGGCCTTCTCTTTCCCAAAGTTGGTGATGGGATTTTAAAACCCTGTGGCAGATGTTTTTGCGTGCGTTCACACACGGAACCCCGGTTTATGTCCATTCAAGGACTGTATGGGGGTTTAGCAGAAACCAAAGTTTTTCCCAGGTAAACGTAGGGGAATTGATCAGAAACCAAGTTATCTCCCAGGGAAAAAAACCCCCGACCGAAATTCGAACCCGAAACCCCAAACACGAGTCCGACGCCTTAAAACCCAATGAGCATTCGGCCCCCGTCCTATCATGAAGGCACTCAAAAGCAACCCAGCTGAAAAACGATTTCGGAGCTTCAATCCTCAGCAACATCAACGAGCAGGGCCCCCGCAAAATGGGAAAAAGAACCCCTGGGTTTTTGGTGCGATTGGCTTGTGATGTACGCGGGTTTGGGGCACTGCTCTCCCCTCCTTTTTTTTCATAAAAACCGCCTAATAAAGCGGCCCGCAGATTGACACGATGCTTTTAACCACAGTTCAGGGGAGCGGGAGGGGGGGGGGGGGGGGGGGGGTTCTTTTAGAACTTAGCTCCCTTTTTGTAAGCCAAAAGCAACTTCCTCTTTATCTTTTTAACTTTTGCGCGCTTTTTTGGCTTTTTTTTTTTTTTTAAACTTTCGCAACTTTTCTTGCCTGTGTCTTTTCCCTTTTTTTCTTCTGTTAACAAAATTTTGACGTGTCATCTTGTGTGTTGTTGTAATCCTGTGACTGGGAAGTAAGAATTGTACACACGTCCAGAATGGATACAGTGTAGCTGTTCATTTGGCATGTGTACGTGCGGGTATGGATATTTTATATATATATATATATATATATATATATATATAATATATATATATAATATATAGATCAGTATATTAAAATGCCTAAAACAATTTTTTAAGTGCTCAACCCCTTGGGGAGCAACATTAGTTAAAACATATATATATATATATATATATATATATATTTTTTTTTTTTTTTTTTTTTTTTTTTTTTTAATTACAATGCCAATTTTGCGTCGTTTAAAAAGTTGTTCGTTTTTTTTCGGTTGTGTTTAATCTAAGAGTGGTGAAAATCAGGGGGAAAGCCAGGTGGTCTCAGCACAGCCAGGTTTTTTCTGTCATAAGGAAGTATATGTGTGTATGTGTGTGTGTGCATTTTTTTTTTTTTTGATGGGTCTCATCGGACAATGACTTTTTTTCTTACGTGTTTTGACAACCTTAAAAAGACCCGTGAGGTCAGCTGGATTTGAATAATGAAAAAAGCACCAAAACACACAAAACCAACACCGACATGGGTCCCTGTGCCGTACACGTTTTAGAGTCGACGTTGCAGACACAACACCCCACAGACTTGTACCGCTATCGCTCCCAGGCCAGTTGGATCCTCCGTCACTGTCACATGCGCATGCACACGCTCGACGAAAACTGCTCCACCGAATTTCTCACTCACTTGGTTTTGTTTGTTTGTTTGTTGGTTGTTTGTTTTTTCCCGCGGCGTTTCAGCTTAACTCATACTTATGGAATTTACTATGTTCATTGCTCTGTGAGTTTGAACTCATAAATCCTCTTTTTGGTTGACTTTATAATTGAACAGGCGTCTGCGAAAACGTGCAGTATGGACTGCCGAGAAGCAATGAGAAAGAAGCCACTCAAAACTCTATGTGGGTCATCTGCCCCTGATTCTGTCGGTCTGGGGCAGATAACCACAAGTGGATCACAATTCTAATGATCTATCGGTGCTCGGCTGTCAATGTTGCATACGGTTTGAGCGTGAGGAAAGTTTACGCGGGCATCATTGAAGCTGCAGCGGTACATGCGCAATGATTATACCTTTGTCACCCGGGCCCCCCAGGAATGAACATTTTCGCAGGCCCCCGGGAAAAAATCCAGTAACGGGTTAAAAAAACTGAGCACCGTTTGGGGGGGGGGAGTGTGGGGGGTTTGGGGTTTATTTATTTCATTTTATTTCTTTTTTTTGTTGTTGCCTCTTTTTTTTTGTTTGTTCCCAATTAATGCAGCGTGTTTTTTAGAAGGGTTGAAATCATTAGCACTGACAAGCGGTGCCCGGGTTTTGTCAAAGCTTCAGCTAAAGTGTTTAAAAAGGCGCTTGACACTCTTGAAGCGGGATTTTAATGAACACCCCCCCCCCCACACACACCACACACCCCTTGTGTCGTCTTCCCCCTGTCTTTCCCTCACCTCCTTTCTATCTGTCTGTCGTCTTCTGTCTGTTCTCTCTCCTTCCCCTCTCTCTCTCCCTCTCTCTCTCTCTCCTCTCTCTCCACACACACACACACACACCACACAACACACACACACAACAACCCAAAAACACACTTAGGTGGGTAGCTTTAAAATTTAAAAAACAACACCACACACCAACATAACCGTAGGAGTACAATTGCCATTGGGAAATTTCCCCTTTGATTAAACAATGGCTTGGTAAAAAATTTTTCAAAAAGAAAATAAAATTGGAAAGGGGGGGGGGGGGGGGGGGGGGGGGGGGGGGGGGGGAAAGGGGAAAGGGGGGGAGGGGGCAGGAGCCCCTTAGATTTTAAAAAAAAAAAAAAAATCCCCTTTTCTCGCCACATGGAAACCGTCATAGTTTGTCCCGAAAAAACAGCACCCTCTGATTGCCTGCCCCTTTTGGCCTATGGTGGGCTGTAAGTGTATTACGTGTACAACACCCCCAAAACAAAAACCACCTGTTCACGCTTTTTGCCGGGCTGCATGCGGCAACCCGCTCCCCCCCCCCCCCCCCCCCCCCCCCCCCCACCCCCCCCCACCCCCCCCCCCCACCCCCCTCCCCCAACCCCCCACCCCC
>JAFLJL010016856.1:36634-44134 GCA_018398815.1 Conus ventricosus
GTATGGGGTCAAACCCCCCCGGTTCAATGGAACAGTGACTACACATCGACTTTTCCCTTTTTCTTCTTCCTGCATTAACGCATTGCACTCTCTCTCTCTCTTCTAGTCTGCCCTATCAAATGGACATGGTTGCTTTTCTTTTCCTTTTCTTTTCTTTCTTTTTCTCTTCATTAGTTAGCAACTCTCTCTCTCCACATCTCTCTTTAGTCCTTCCTCTGCAGACTATCTCTGGTCTCAATGCTACAACTTGGTTCTCCCCTCTCTCCTCATCTCTCTCTCTGCCCCTCTCTCCTGCAGAGCTTTACACTCAGAACCTCTCTCTCTCTCTGTCCTCTCTGTTCGTTCTCCTTCCTTCTCTCTTCATCTCTCTGCCTTTTCTCTCGTGCAGAGACTACCCCAGGACCTCCTCACCCTCTCTCTCCCTGTTCGTTCTCTTCTGTTCGTTCTTCCCTGTTCTTCTCCCCTCTCTCTCACTCATGCATTACTTTATCCCCGACCTACTGTCCAAGGGTGAGTACCATTGGTCAGAAATTTTTACCGCCTCGTACCCGAAGTTATCTCCCTCTAATTCCATTGGATATTCAAATCATGACAGTCACACCTACACGCCTTACTCTCTGTGGTGGTCAACTGGTCATTTAATTGATTAGCTTGATTTCCACCCCACCACCTACTACCTTCTCCCTCTCCCTTTCCGGCGTCGTCGTAAATTGGCCAGATCAGTCTGGCCCAGACGTTGCAATAGGTCGGGGCAACCTATTGAGACGTTGGTCAGCCACTCCGACTGTCTACAGGGCCGATGCTGTCTCTGTGGAAGATTAGGATTAGCCTCTCGCTGTGCTCAAATTGGCCGGATGAGTCTGATCCGGCGTCGAGACTCGTTTGACCAGACATCGAGGCGTCGGTCAGCTACTTAGTCCGTCTGGCTGGACAGACCGTCTCTGTGGAGCCTCTCCGCTATGCTTAATTGGCTGGACCCGACACATGGGGCTGTCTGCCGGCGCCCAGAATATTTGGTTAGAGCTTATGTCCAAACAACCTAGCTGGCGACGGACCACGACTTTGGTTGTGTTTATTTTTGACCGTGACAATTTCCCCCTTGCAAAAGACTATGCACCGCATTGTCTCAAAACCCAACGGTACAAAAGGACAACAACCGAATTTGCTGACACACAGCTACACGGCAAAGTTTGAAAAATACTTTACAACCAACGGTTTATAATTATAAAATATATCATTAGTGAATACCACTCCAATGAGTTATCATTGACTGCGCTCTTGCGTTATTTCAACTCATTTTATAACAACCTCTGTGCGCACTTATGCAATTCCCCTACCTGCGGATTTGCCACATCTTCTCTTCACAATTCCTATGAAAAGCACAATATAGTATGATCACGATCCATGACACTTCACTGAGGAATCTCCATCCTCACTTATTGCAAATAATGCATCACTACCCAAGTGACTGTAAGCTCCAAGCATAACTACATTCACATGAGCAAGTCTCACAAAGAAAAATATGAACAAGTCTCACACAAAGAATATGAACCATAGCCAACTGGGAATGAACCCATATCCAATCAACATAACTGTAATCAACACATATTATCAACAAAGCACCCCGGATATGACTGACTTCCTCTGAATTCATCATCTTCTCCACCTTTCCCTTTCTGGCTGCTTTGTGTCGCCTCCGACAACAAAACCTAGGAACTCCTACTGTCTAGCCCTTCATACAGTGACACATCCCTGCATGACTCTTCTGGAAACTTAGGCAACAAAATCTCCCCTTCTTCTGCTGGTCTCCTTCACCTCATCAATGATTGCTGCTGCGCCTATGTGCTGAGTCTCACCTCCTCTAACCACCTGTTTTCTCTCCACCTCTTGCCAACTCCCAAGACTTCACGAGCGAAGGGTCTTGTTCCTGCACTGCCCTAAACTCATCAGGCGACACATCTATGCCTGACTTCCTTGCTGGAACGACTAACGGTTTATCAACCTTTTCCTCCTTCTTGCTCCGTTTTTGAACTGCTGCCCCTGTAGCAGTCACAACTCAGGATCCCCTGGATCCCTTGCAACTGGAATATTTCCAATGATCAAATCATGAAGGGGTTTCTCCATCACCAACGCAGACAACTCGCCTGAGAAGTAAGGGGTAAGTATTTTAGCAACTGGAAACTCCTCACAGTGCCATCGATTAGAGTACAGGTCTGGATTTGCCCTGCCCAAATCCCCTTTCTCGCCACGTTGTTCTACCCCAAACACCGCATGAACAACCAGTGTCTCGTAACACTTTAAAACCCCTCTGCTGGCCAATCCACCCTTCTTCCACTGGTAACGAACCACTCAGCCAAAGTGCCCTCCATCCCTGACACGACTGCGCCCATGCTACCATAGGCCGCACTCAAACCCTCTTCAATTGGATCCCTTTTGTCCCTGCAGGTCGTTTCCCTTGACGACCCTTATCCAACTCTTGCAAGGCTGCTGCCTTCTGGAACCTCATGCGACAATCCTCGCCACATGTCCCTTCTTGTGACAAATGAAACACCTATTGTCCTTTGTCCTCCTTTCTGCTCCCACCGCTGGGTTTGCAGACTGTGCAGAAACTCCCCTAGTCTCCTTGCACTCTTTCTCACCTGTGCCTAGCACCTTTTTCTCCTGCACCTTAGTGCCCAGACGGCCTCTCATACACCTCTGCGAACTTCAACAACTCTCCTGCTGTCTCTGGCTGTCTCTCTTTCAAAGTATGGTTAACTCAGGGCTGAAAACCTGACAAAATCTGTTCCTTCAAACCAGCTCTTTCAATTCACGAACTCCTTCTTCGTACCACTCAACTCTAACCATTTCTCAAAATAGTGGTCTAAACGTGCCCCAAAACTGAGTGTACGTTTCACCTGCTTGCAATCTAGCTGAACGAAATTTCTTTCTGAACCCTTTCCCTCTGTGAGGTCAAATCCCTTCATCACGATTTCCTTCACAGAAACCAAAATCAGATTGGTGTCTGCTGGCATGCAGTAAAAATCTGTAATGCCTTACCCGTCAATAGCGCTGACAAAATTGACTGCCCACTCTTCTAAAAGGGCCAACCCTGACTGGTCGCAAACGTTTCGAAACGACTGATGTATGCATCAATCGAGTCGGTTCCTTCAGAGAATTTGGCAACTTGGTCGGGGGCGTAACGGCGCACAGAGTCACTGGAAACTGAACTCCCATCCTCGGTGGTCCCCCTTTGTATTTTCACTCCTCTAACCTAATTGAATCCTTAGTCTTTCGGTTCCTGCGTTAATCTTCCGTTTCCTGCGTTGCATTAGCCTGAACCCTTATTCTCTCTGTTCCTGCGCTTCCCTTTGTCTTTCTGTTTCCTGCGTTGCGCTAGCTTTAGTCCCCCTTTCCCCTCCTAATGCTATTTCTACTGCAACACGTCGTCTTTCCCGCTCGCTCATCCCTCTCCAAACTTTTGCGTTTTCAACGAATGCTCGCAATTCTTCTCCCGATAGCCTAAATCACGAGCGACGCTCACGAGTTGTTCAATAGGGTGTTTCTTTTCTTCTGCCATTGTATCTTCCATTTTTTTTTTTTTTTAACAAGATTTTATTTCTACGACAGCCAAACTGGGGGTTTTCCGACTCGAGAAATAATAGCACAATCCTATGAATGATAATATTAGCTTGGGACAACGTAATTAGTTTTATATAAGACGCCCAGCGCCTGACCCAACTATGAGAGCGAATTATAGGGAATCTGTGCGAAAAAAAGTACTCTGGGGCTGAAATGCCAAGCCAAATATTAACTATCTGGAAGCAACGCCAAGCCAGTATTTAACTAAACTGGGAAAATACAGTAAGACAACACCTTGTCTTAGGATTACAACACTTGAATCCCACCCAGCTTCCTCTCTGAGAATTGAACATTATAATAATGGGCCCGAATAAACCTGGCAGGCTCGCCAATAAATTGTCAACCTCGGGTGATGTCAGTGGAAAGGGAAAGGGCTAGCGCACAGTCCAAACACACTCCACAGCTTGCTTACAATCTCATTCATATATCAAGCATTCGTCACATCAAACCACTAGTAAAGTCTATAACTTACTACACATGATCATAGAAAGAAACATCAATGCATATGGAATCAAAAAAATAAAACATTCTCCTTTCCTTGAACTTCACAAAATCATTTATCTAAAAAAATCATTAACTTTAAACCCCGGGGATAAACAGATTTCTACTTTACCTGGCCAGGTGATCTTAACTATTCACGAATCACTGTCTTTTTTTCTTTTCCCTTTTTTTTCTTTTCACTGTCACTTTCACAACACGACACAACTGCTGGCATTGGTCAGGCTGGACCGCTGGCGTTGGTCAGGTTGGACTGCCGATGAAAGTGGCGCTGGCCAAGTATGAGGTCGAACCCCCGGTTCAGATGGAACAGTGACTATCAACATCGATCTGTTCTCCTTTCTTTCTTCCTGCATTAACGCATTGCACTCTCTCTCTCTCTTCTAGTCTGCCCTATCAAATGGACATGGTTGCTTTTCTTTTCCTTTCTTTTCTTTCTTTTTCTCTTCATTAGTTAGCAACTCTCTCCACATCTCTCTTTAGTCCTTCCTCTGCAGACTATCTCTGGTGCTCAATGCTACAACTTGGTTCTCCCCTCTCTCCTCATCTCTCTCTCTGCCCCTCTCTCCTGCAGAGCTTACACTCAGAACCTCTCTCTCTCTCTGTCTCTCTGTTCGTTCTCCTTCCTCCTCTCTTCATCTCTCTGCCTTTTCTCTCGTGCAGAGACTACCCCCAGGACCTCCTCATCTCTCTCTCCCTGTTCGTTCTCTTCTGTTCGTTCTTCCCTGTTCTTCTCCCCTCTCTCCTCACTCATGCATTACTTTATCCCCGACCTACGTGTCCAAGGGTGAGTACCATTGGTCAGTATTTTTACCGCCTCGTACCCGAAGTTATCTCCCTCTAATTCCATTGGATATTCAAATCATGACAGTCACGCCTACATGCCTTACTCTCTGTGGTGGTCAACTGGTCATTTAATTGATTAGCTTGATTTCACCCCCACCACCTACTACCTTCTCCCTCTCCCTTTCCGGCGTCGTCGTAAATTGGCTAGATCAGTCTGGCCCAGACGTTGCAATAGGTCGGGGCAACCTATTGAGACGTTGGTCAGCCACTCCGACTGTCTACAGGGCCGATGCTGTCTCTGTGGAAGATTAGGATTAGCCTCTCGCTGTGCTCAAATTGGCCGGATGAGTCTGATCCGGGCGTCGAAACTCGTTTGACCAGACATCCAGGCGTCGGTCAGCTACTTAGTCCGTCTGGCTGGACAGACCGTCTCTGTGGAGCCTCTCCGCTATGCTTAATTGGCTGACCCGACACATGGGCTGTCTGCCGGCGCCCAGAATATTTGGGTTAGAGCTTATGTCCAAACAACCTAGCTGGCGACGGACCACGACTTTGGTTGTGTTTATTTTTGACCGTGACAATTTATATATATATTTTTTTTATTACAATGCCATTTTGCGTCGTTTAAATGTTGTTCGTTTTTTACGGTTGTGTTTAATCTAAGAGTGGTGAAAATCAGGGGAATGCCAGGTGGTCTCAGCACAGCCAGGTTTTATCTGTCATAAGGAAGTATATGTGTGTGTGTGTGCATTTTTTTTTTTGATGATCTCATCGGACATGACTTTTTTTCTTACGTGTGTTTGACAACCTTTAAAAAGACCTGTGAGGTCAGCTGGATTTGAATAATGAAAAAAAAACACACACACACACAAAACCAACACCGACATGGGTCCCTGTGCCGTACACGTTGAGAGTCGACGTTGCAGGCACACACACGCACAGACTTGTACCGCTATCGCTCCCAGGCCAGCTGGATCCGTCCGTCACTGTCACATGCGCATGCACACGCTCGACGAAAACTGCTCCACCGAATTTCTCACTCACTTGGTTTTGTTTGTTTGTTTGTTCGTTGTTGTTTGTTTTTTCCCGCGGCGTTTCAGCTTAGCTCATACTTATGGAATTTACTATGTTCATTGCTCTGTGAGTTTTGAACTCATAAATCCTCTTTTTGATTGACTTTATAATTGAACAGGCGTCTGCGAAAACGTGCGGTATGGACTGCCAAGAAGCAGATGAGAAAGAAGCCACTCAAGCTCTATGTGGGTCATCTGCCCCTGATTCTGTCGGTCTGGGGCAGATAACCACAAGTGGATCACAATTCTAATGATCTATCGGTGCTCGGCTGTCAATGTTGCATACAGGTTTGAGCGATGGGGGAAAGCTTGTCGCGGGCATCATCTGAAGCTGCAGCGTGTTCACGCGCTATGATGTATATCCCTTTGTCAGCCGGGCCCCAGAAATGCAATACTTGCGCAGAGACTCGCCAGGAAAATCCAGTAACAGGTTCAAAAACTGAGCACTGTTTGTGGGGGCGGGAGTGTGGTGGGGATGGGTTGATTTATTTCATTTTATTTCTTTCTTTTGTTGTTGCCTCTTTTTTGTTGTTGTTTTCCGAATTAACTGCAGCGTGTTTATTAGAAGGCTTGAAATCCATTAGCACTGACAGAGCGGTGCCGGTTCTGTCAAGAGCTTGCAGCTAAAGTGTTTAAAAAGGCGCTTGACACGTCTTGAAGCGATTTGAATGAACACCCACCCCCCAGCCCCCTTCTGTCTTCTCTCTGTCTTTAACTCACTCTCCTTCTTTCTATCTGTCTCTCTCTCTCTCTCTCTCTCTCTCTCTCTCTCTCTCTCTCTCTCTCTCACACACACACACACACACACACACACACACACACACACACACACACACACACACACACACACACACACACACACATAAGCCGTAGGAGATACAATTGGCAATTCCTCATTTGATTAAACAATGGCTTGGTAAAGCATTTTTCAAAATGAAAATAAAGTTGGAAAGGGACGGGGGAGGGGGGGGGGAGTGAGGCGAAAGGGAAGGGAGAAGGGCAGGAGCCGTTAGATTAAAAAAAAAAAAGAATCCTTTACTCGCAGCACATGGGAACCGTCATAGTTTGTCCTGAAAAACAGCACCATCTGTATTGCCTGCCCGTGTTTGGGCCTATGGTGGGCTGTACATGTGTATGTACGTGTACACACACACACACACACACACACAAACCACCTGTTCACGCTTTGTCCGGGACTGCATGCGGTCACCCCCCCCCCTCCCCCCTTCTCCCCACCCCCATCCCCTCGCCACCACCCATCCCCCGAACTCCGTCCCACGTCTTACCCCCACCCCCACCCCCTTACCAACCCTCAAAAATCTTTTTGCACACGGCACTGCGGTCGTGTCGCGCGAGAATAATGGCGGACGTCAGTTCACCCCCGCAGACGTTTTGCGCACGTCACTTCGCTAACCCAGTGTGTGACAACCATGGCGGACACGGCGCCGGCTAACAAGACTGCCGTAGAGGACTTGATTCAAAAACTGGACGAGAATTCTTTTGATGTGCCCCAGGTTAGTAG
>JAFLJL010016857.1:0-2500 GCA_018398815.1 Conus ventricosus
GATCTTCTTCTGTTAGTTGGGACAATCGTACTATAAATGGGATGTCTCCGTTTTGTGCTACATTTATCACTTTACCCAGTACCACTCTGAAAACACAGAAGAAGCACGTGACAGGATGTGTGTGCGTAGAGTTGGGGACATGCTATTTGTGTGGGGGTAGGATGGATGGATGGAGAGAGAGAGAGAGAGAGAGAGAGAGAGAGAGAGAGAGAGAGAGAGAGAGAGAGAGAGAGAGTTTTGTCTGATTACTGAACGAGTGCAGATTAATACAAAGTTAACAGAAAAACGGCCTGCTTCCGTTCCCTGCACGGAAGACACGAATCAGTCTACTTGAGGTCGTTTGAAGATGTGTCTTAACATGTACAGTCCTTCTAGATGTATCATTATTGCCCGGATTGGCATGAAAACACATAACACTCCGCAGTTTTTTAAACAGTGAATTACGCAGTCTGGTTTTATTCCTGCTTTTGTGGTCACTTGGTATGCATGAATGAAAACATCTGATTATACAACACAGTATTCTTTACAAACAGCTGATTATACAACACAGTATCTTTACAAACAGCTGATTATACAACACAGTATTATTTACAAAACGTTTCTTAAATATGTACATATTTTGCCAGTCAGTCAGACTGATGCGTCATATGCACTTCCAAGGCCAAATTAAACATGAAACCTAAAGAGGGATGGGGATGGGGAGAATGGAACGACAGCGATCACCATTTGAAAACTGATTTTGATGAGAGAGAGAGAGAGAGAGAGAGAGAGAGAGAGAGAGAGAGAGAGAGAGAGAGAGAGAGAGAGAGAGAGAGAGAGAGAGAGAGAGAGAGAGAAAATCAGAGCGGTCAGTATATCGGTGGGTTCCATCGCCTGGCCTTAGCACGGTGGAGTGTCAGGCTGTCTGCTGGCTATATACTAGGCGGATTGAGGTTTAACGCCCACGCCCGGCTGTGATGCTTTGGCAGGCAGGGATAACCGTTCCAAGAGATGGGAGACGGTCGTCAGTTGGACTCCTGCCGTCATCCCTCGAACATCATGTGAAGAGATTTGCCACAGGTGATGGCAGGCGCTGTTCTTGCTTCTGTTTACCTGGATGCACATTTTAACATCTCTTCATCTTAGGCGGTAAATGAATCCTCACACACACACACACACACACACACACACACACACACACACACACACACACACACACACACACACACACACACGCACACACACACACATTCACACACACACGCACTCACGCACGCACGCACGCACACACAAACACACGTGCACACACGCACACACACACACACGCACACCACAGATATACACATACGCTCTCTTTCTCTGTCTCTCTCTCTCTCTTTCCCCATTTACAAGCTCATGCCAGTTCTTGGAATTCCAACAATGTTTTTCTTTTCTACCGGTTGGTTATCGGACTTCAGATGGGTAAACCTGTAGTATTGTTCTTCAGCCGCTTTGGCTGTAGAGAATGGGTTAGTTGGTTGTAGACGTCTGGCTTTTTTCTAAGTCACTGTGTATGTCTAGTCGACCATTTTCTTGTGATAACGACGATATGATTGAAGCATTTCAGCAGTTCTTATGCTTTTATTTTTCCTTGCACACTGACATGCATTATCTACAATTCTTGCATAGGGATGGTGGTTCTGAGACCACGACCGGGGAATATTACTTGTACTGGTCCCTGTTTGTAATGAGTCCTGCTGCCACCGGGCTTGTTGGCACTGACCTCCATTGTTGGTGGTGACCTCCATTGTTGGCACTGACCTCCATTGTTGGTGGTGGACCATAGGGGTAGTTGGTCCTATTGACACTGACCTCCATTGTTGGTGGTGGACCATAGGGGTAGTTGGTCCTATTGACACTGACCTCCATTGTTGGCACTGACCTCCATTGTTGGTGGTGGACCATAGGGTAGTTGGTCCTATTGACACTGACCTCCATTGTTGGCACTGACCTCCATTGTTGGTGGTGGACCATAGGGGTAGTTGGTCCTATTGACACTGACCTCCATTGTTGGCACTGACCTCCATTGCTGGTGGTGGACCATAGGGGTAGTTGGTCCTATTGACACTGACCTTCATTGTTGGTGGTGGACCATAGGGGTAGTTGGTCCTATTGACACTGACCTCCATTGTTGGCACTGACCTCCATTGTTGGTGGTGGACCATAGGGGTAGTTGGTCCTATTGACACTGACCTTCATTGTTGGTGGTGGACCATAGGGGTAGTTGGTCCTATTGACACTGACCTCCATTGTTGCTGTGGTGGTACTAGACCCTAGTGGTACTTGGTCCCGTTGTACACTGGGCCATACTGGTCCTGTCGGCACAGGAGAGTACAGGCAATGTGCCCTATTCGTAACGGGATGTCTTGGCGCCGGGCCATGTTGATGTCCCGTCGTGTCGGCTCTGGAGTCATGTTGACATTGGGCCATATCAGGTCTGTGACCTATTGGTCCGAGGCCCTGTTGCTATCGGACCCCACAG
>JAFLJL010016857.1:7500-10982 GCA_018398815.1 Conus ventricosus
GTGTCCTGCCTTGTCTTCATCAGCAGGGGGCTTAGTGTGTGGTGTCCTGCCTTGTCTTCATCAGCAGGGGGCTTAGCGTGTGGTGTCCTGCCTTGTCTTCATCAGCAGGGGGCTTAGTGTGTGGTGTCCTGCCTTGTCTTCATCAGCAGGGGGCTTAGTGTGTGGTGTCCTGCCTTGTCTTCATCAGCAGGGGGCTTAGTGTGTGGTGTCCTGCCTATGCTGCATCAGACCAGGCGCCACTCAGCACCACAGCGGAAACTGGCAACCGTACAATGTCTCCTCTGGTAAGCTGCATTGAAGGAAGGTCGAGCAGGTATCGCATAGTTTGAACTGGTGTGTCCTTTGTGGTTCCCAGGATCAATCTCATTGCTTCATTTGAATTCTTTCTTATTTGAGACGGTTGCTGTTGGACAGTGTTTGTAAGCCCTAAACCATAATCTATCACACTGAGTACAAGTGCGTGATACCGACGTGTCACCCACTACAAGACCCAGAACCAGATAAAGAAAGAGTCAGTGATGCAAACCAGCATAAATGTGCTTACTGCAGACAATGGCAAAGTCCTGCCCCCCCCCCCCCCCCCCCCCCCCCAACAGGCACACTGATAGAAAAGACAGAGAACTAGACCAAGAGAAAGTCAATAACATGAACCACAATGAACTTGCTCTAAGCCACAGACACAGACTGTGTAAGACGTACACTAACACGAAAGTGCTTTTAGCCAACAACTGGCAAAGTTCCCTAACAACAAGGCACCGTACAACACAAGACACAGAGAAGCAGATGAAACAAAGGGTCAATAATGTAAAGCAGCATGAACGCATTTCAGCCAGCAACTGACACACCCTTTCACGCAACACACGCCTTTCAACGACCCCAGCAACATGTTCCATGTAGCAGAGTGGTGGGGATGGAGCACACACACACCTTTCAACGACCCCATCAACATGTTCCATGTAGCAGAGTGGGGGGGGGGGGGGGATGGAGCACGCCTTTCAACGACCCCATCAACATGTTCCATGTAGCAGAGTGGTGGGGATGGAGCACACCTTTCAATGACCCCATCAACATGTTCCATGTAGCAGAGTGGTGGAGGATGGAGCACACCTTTCAACGACCCCATCAACATGTTCCATGTAGCAGAGTGGTGGGGATGGAGCACACACACACCTTTCAACGACCCCATCAACATGTTCCATGTAGCAGAGTGGGGGGGGGGGGGGGGGATGGAGCACACCTTTCAACGACCCCATCAACATGTTCCATGTAGCAGAGTGGTGGGGATGGAGCACACCTTTCAATGACCCCATCAACATGTTCCATGTAGCAGAGTGGTGGGGATGGAGCACACACACCTTTCAACGACCCCATCAACATGTTCCATGTAGCAGAGTGGCAGGATGGAGCATACAATCCTTTCAACGACCCATCAACATGTTCCATGTAGCAGAGTGGTGGGGATGGAGCACACACACCTTTCAACGACCCCATCAACATGTTCCATGTAACAGAGTGGTGGGGATGAGGCATACTCACCTTTCAACGACCCCATCAACATGTTCCATGTAGCAGAGTGGGGGATGGAGCACACACAACCTTTCAACGACCCCATCAACATGTTCCATGTAGCAGAGTGGCAGGATGGAGCACACCTTTCAACGACCCCATCAACATGTACATGTAGCAGAGTGGTGGGGATGGAGCACACACACACCTTTCAACGACCCCATCAACATGTTCCATGTAGCAGAGTGGTGGGGATGGAGCACACACACCTTTCAACGACCCCATCAACATGTTCCATGTAGCAAGTGGCAGATGGAGCATACAATCCTTTCAACGACCCCATCAACATGTTTCCATGTATCAAGTGGTGGGATGAGGCATACACACCTTTCAACGACCCCATCAACATGTTCCATGTATCAGAGTGGTGGGATGAGGCATACACACCTTTCAACGACCCCATCAACATGTTCCATGTAGCAGAGTGCGGGATGGAGCACACACACACCTTTCAACGACCCCATCAACATGTTCCATGTAGCAGAGTGGCGAAATGGAGCACACACACACTTTCAACGACCCCATCAACATGTTCCATGTAGCAGAGTGGTGGGGATGGAGCACACACACCTTTCAACGACCCCATCAACATGTTCCATGTATCAGAGTGGTGGGATGAGGCATACACACCTTTCAACGACCCCATCAACATGTTCCATGTAGCAGAGTGGCGGGGATGGAGCATACATCATCCACAGTGAGAAACGTCGGTTAGACCGGTACAAACCACTGACCTCGATTGTGACTCTGTCACGGTTGGTTTCTCCTGCTGGCAAAGCAGCAGCCACTTCATAGAGCGTCATGGTCCGGTGGGTTTCACGAGACATCCCTGTCCTCGGGTAGACATCAGAAATCGCTTTCCACCACTTCCGTCCATCGTCGACATTGTGTTGTGCCCGGTCGACTTTGTACGGGCCTGGCTACTATGCAACCACACACACACACACACACACACATGCACACATGCACACACACACACACACACACACACACACACACACACACACACACACACACACAACACAGAGAGAGAGAGAGAGAGAGAGAGAGAGAGAGAGAGAGAGAGAGAGAGAGAGAGAGGAGAGAGAGAGAGAGAGAGAGAAAGACAGAGAGAGTGAGAGAGAGAGAGAGAGAGAGAGGAGAGACAGACAGAGAGAGAGAGAGAGAGAGAGGAGAGAGAGAGAGAGAGAGAAGAGAGAGAGAGAGAGAGAGAGAGAATAACAGTGACAATGATTTTTTATTTTTCAATTGAAAGGTGTTGATGCAGTTAGCCTTCTTCATACTTGTAACTATTCTGCTAAACTAGAACTAATGATACAACAAAACATGGTTACACAAAACAACCAACAACAAACCTAACAGCAACAACAACGACAACAACAACAACAAAAACTGCCACAGAAACACATGCTGACATCATTAGTGAGAGAAGCAAATGACAGCAAAGCAGTTTAAACAACAACAAAATTATTACATACAGATATGATGTAATTTTTCATGGTTTTTGTAAATAAAAAAGGAATAGGTAATGAACATAAAAGAATTAAAGCAACATAAAAAATATTACATAGTACACACATAATGTTATCCAATAAAAGAATGAAAGGAGGATAAAAACGTTAAAAGATGAACAGTTTATTCTCTCTCTCTCTCTCTTTCTCCTCTCTCTCTCTCTCTCTCTCTCTCTCTCTCTCTCTCTCTCTCCTTCTCTTTCTCTCTCTCTCTCTCTCTCTCTCTCTCTCTCTCTCTCTCTCTCTCTCTCTCCCCCTCTCTCTCTCCCCACACACATACACTCAAAGGCATATATGGATGTAACAGTCCAATGTTTGACTTAGCAACATCACTTCATAATCAACTGAAGTACCTTACTTTTTGAATGTGAGCTTTAAGATCTGTTTTAGATTCGATATTTTAAA
>JAFLJL010016858.1:0-2500 GCA_018398815.1 Conus ventricosus
ACAGCGACAAAAAAACAAGCCAAAACAAAACTAAACAAATAAACAAAGAAACCGAATGGTGGCACTACATAATTACTGGTGCTGATTTCCGTCGTGACCCTGTTTTCCTCTAATGCCCCCACCGTCATCCTGTTTAATCCTGTTTAATGCCCACGTCTATCCTGTTTAATAATCCTGTTTAATGTCCAACTCTGTCTTGTTTAATGCCCACGTCTATCCAGTTTTAATGCCACGTCTGTCCTGATTTAAAATGCCCCTCGACGTCCTGTTTAATGTCCAAGTCTATCCTGTTTAATGCCCACGTATATCCTGCTAATGTCTGTCCTGTTTAATGCCCACGTCTATCCCTGTTTAATCCTGTTTAATGTCCTCCGTCTGTCCGTTTTATTCCAGTTAATGCCCACGTCTGTCCTATTTAATGTACACGTCTATCCTGTTATAGGCCCACGTCTATTCCGGTTGAATGTCTGTCCTGTTTTAAATACCCACGGCTTCCTGTTTAATGTTCTGGCCTGTTTAATGTCCACGTCTGTCCTGTTTAATGCCCACGCTATCCTTTTAATAGCACGCGTCCATCCTGTTTAATACCCACGTCTGTCCTGTTAAATGTCCTGTCCTGTTTTAATGTCTGTCCTGTTTAATGTCTGTCCGTTTAACGCCCACGTCAATCCTGTTTAAATACCCACGTCCAGTCCTGTTTTAATGTTCTCATCTGTCCTGGTTTAATCCCTTTTAATGCCCACGTCTGTCCTTTTAATGTCCATCGTCTATCCTGATTAATGCCCACGTCTATCTTGTTTAATGTCTGTCCTGTTTAATATACCCACGTCGTCTGTTTAATGTCTGTCCTGTTTAATTGTCCACGTCTGTCTTGTTAAAATAGCCCACGTCTATCCTTTTAAATGGCCCACGTCTGTCCTGTTTAATGCACACGTCTATCCTGTTTAATGTCTGTCCCTTTTAATGCCCACGTACTGGCCTGTTTTAATGCCCACGTCTATCCTGTTTTAATGCCCACGTCTATCCTGTATAATGCCACGTCTTCCCCTTTTTAATGCCCACGTCGTCCTTTTAATGCCCACGTCTGGTCCTGTTTAATGCCTGTCCCGTTTTAATGCCCACGTTGTCCTGTTTTAATGTCTGTCCTGTTTAAAGTGTCTGTCCTGTTAATAATGTCTGTCCCTGGTTTAATGTCTGTCCTGTTTAATGCCCACGTCTGTCCATTTTAATGTCTGTCCTGTTACTGCCCACCGTCTACCTGTTTAATGTCCACGTCTATCCTGTTTAATGCGAAGTCTGGTCCCTGTATGAATGCCCACTCTGTACTTTTTTAAATGGTCCACTCTGTCCTGTTTAAAGTCTGTCCTGTATTTAATGCCCACGTCTGTCCTGTTTATGTCCACGCCGTCCTGTTTAATGCCCCCGTCTGTCCAGGGTTAATGTCCACGCTGTCCCTGGTTAATGTCCAACGTCTGTCCTATTAATGCCCACGTCTGTCCTGATTAGATGCCTCACTCTTGTCCTGTTTTAATGACTGTCCTGTTTAATGTCTGTCCTTTTAACGTCTGTCCCTGTTTCCATGCCACGACTGTCCCCTGATTTAATGCCCACGTCCTGTCCTGTATAATGCCTGTCTGTTTAATGCCCACGTCCTATCCGTTTCATGTCTGTCCTGTTTAATGCCCCACGTCTGTCTGTTTAATGCCTTCCTGTTTAATGCCCACGTCGTCCTGTTTAATGTCTGTCCTGATTAAATGCCCACGTCTGTCCTGTTTAAATGCCTGTCTGGTTAATGCCGACGTCAATCCTGTTTAATGTCTGTCCCTGGTTAAGCCCCACGTCTGCCTGTTTAACTGCCGAACGATCCTGTCACTGTTTTAATGTCTGTCCCTGTTTAATGTCCACGTCTGATCCTGTTTAAAGTCTGTCCTGGTTTAAATGCCCCACGTCCTGTCCTGTTTAATGCTTACGTCTGTCCTGTTTTTAATGTCCTGTCCTGATTAATGCCCACGTCTGGACCACTTTTAATGCCTGACCTGATTAATGCCCGAGTCTAATCCTGTTTAATGTCTGTCCTGTTTAATGCCCACGTCTTCCTGTTTAATTGCCCCTTCTGTCCCGTTTTTAACGGCCATCAGTCCCTGGTTAATGTCCACGTCTGTCCTGGTTAATGTCCACGTCTGTTCTGTTTAATGCCCACGTCTGTCCTGTGTAATGCCCACGTCTGTCCTGTTTAATGCCTGTCCTGTTTAATGTCCACGTCTGTCCTGGTTAATGTCCACGTCTGTCGTGTTTAACGTCTGTCCTGTTTAATGCCCACGTCTATCCTGTTTAATACCACGTCTGTCTGTTTAATGCCACGTCTGTCCTGTTTAATGCCCACGTCTGTCCTGTTTAATGTCTGTCCTGTTTAATGCCCACGTCTGTCCTGTTTTATGTCTGTCCTGTTTAATGCCCACGTCTGTCCTGTTTTATGTCTGTCCTGTTTAATGCCCACGTC
>JAFLJL010016858.1:15000-17384 GCA_018398815.1 Conus ventricosus
TGTGTGTGTGTGTGTCTGTGTGCGCGCGTGCGTGCGTGCGTGTGTGTGTTCTTCAATTTAATGTCCTTCCACTGAAAGTGATTCAGAAGACAGACATAAATGTGTGTGTGTGTGTGTGTGTGTGTGTGTGTGTGTGTGTGTGTGTGTGTGTGTGTGTGTGTGTGTGTGTGTGTGTGTGTGTGTGTGTGTGTGTGTGGTGTGTTGTGTGTGTGTGCGCGTGCGTGCGTGTGTGTGTGTGCAGAATGTCTGTGGAAAGCTCCAGAGGTTCTGCGGCAGCCTGCCCTGGTGCAGTGTGGCAGCAAGGAGGGCGACATCTACAGCTTCGGCATCATCCTCAGGAACTCATCACCAGGGAGTCGCCCTACGAGAAGGAGCTGGACTACCTCACGCTGGACGGTGAGCTGACCGTCTGGGGGCTGTGAGGATGGCCGGGGTGGCGGGTAGGGTGGTGGTGGGGTCGGTGGTGGTGGAGGTAGTGGTAGGATGGTGGTGGTGGGGTCGGTGGTGGTGGTGGAGGTACTGGTGTGTGTGTGTGTGTGTGTGTGTGTGTGTGTGTGTGTGTGTGTGTGTGTGTGTGTGTGTGTGTGTGTGTGTGTGTGTGTGTGTGTGTGTGTGTGTGTGTGTGTTTACGTGTGTATGTGTGTGTGTGAGTGTGTGTGTGTGTGTGTGTGTGTGTGTGTGTGTGTGTGTGTGTGTGTGTGTGTGGTGTATGTAAGTGTGTGTGTGTGTGTGTGTGTGTGTGTGTGTGTGTGTGTGTGTGTGTGTGTGTGTGTGTGTGTGTGTGTGTGTGTGTGTGTGTGTGTGTGGTGTGTGTGTGAGTGTGTGTGTGTGTGTGTGCGTGTGTGTGTGTGCGTGTGTGCGTGTGCGCGCGTGTGTGTGTGTGTGTTTCTGTGAAGAGATGTGTGGGAGGGACTGCGACTGACCTACTTCCAGACAAATCAATAACCCTTCACAGATTAATGCAAGTAAAGACAGGACTTTGTAGACAGGAAAGCAAGTCCAACAACCAAGCGTTGAGTCTTGTTTCCACTCTGCTGTGGTGGATTTGTCAGAGAGTGATCACTGACATGATATGGACAAAGACAGACAGCTACCCACGCACTCATACTGCCAACACGCAAGCTGCCAAACACACGCATGGCGACTTTGCAGCTCGCAATAGTGTACACCCAATATGAAGGGAGCGAACCGGGCCAGTTACCCGTGCAACGATGCCAGAGATGATAAAGACGACGACGACGACGACGACGACGATGATGATGATGATGACATGGGATTTAGGACATGGAATTTAGCACGATTAGCAATCTTGCTTGCTGCTGCTGCTGCTGCTGCTGCTGATGATGATGACGATGATGATGATGACGATGATGATGATGATGATGATGACATGGAATTTAGGACATGGGATTTAGGACATGGGATTTAGCACGATTAGCAACCTTGTTTGCTGCTGCTGCTGCTGCTGATGACGATGATGATGATGACGATGATGATGATGATGATGATGATGACATGGGAGTTAGGACATGGGATTTAGCACGATTAGCAACCATGCTTTTGCCACTTAGTATTCCTCGATGATGGAGATCTAGAGTAGCTTCAGTCGGCATGGCGACGGTAGAGGGCAACGTATGTTGAACCAGTAGATGGGATACCAGACCATTTCTTGGTGTATTGAAGGTGTCAGTACTCTGTGGTAGACATGCTTGTGGCGCATTGAAGGTGTCAGTACTCTGTGGTATACATGCGTGTGTTGTGCCACGGATTAATGAAAAACTCAGTTCCATGACATAATATATATGTAGTACGATGCACCGAAACGAGTTAACTCACATTGTACTTTACATGGCTACATTTTGTACGTTGTGTTTGTTTACGCTTTGTAATGTACTTACTTATGTTATACAGTATTTTAAAACTCGACAGTTAACATTGCTATGTGCACATATAGATTGTATCATGTATCAAAAATCGTTATTTTACACTTTGTGGTGTTTGTACTTGTGTTATGCCAAGTATCAAAAGGCGTTAATTTACATTTTGTTTTGTATCTGTCTGTGTTGCGGTATGTATCAAAACGTGTTAATTTACGCTTTTGGCATGTACGTATTTGTATTGTACTAGCCATTAAACCCTGTTAGTTTACCTTTGTGTTCCTTTAGATATTACAATTCTTTAGAAAATCTGTCTGAGGTTTATTAAAAAAACAAATTAAAGTCAATCCGCCAGTTCACATGCAGAAACGAATCACACAATAAAACACGACTCGTTTCGGCCTCTTAGTTTTTTTAAGGTAAGATACACAACACTCAGGACAACGAAATGAACCAACAATCACATCACGCCCTCTGCGCAAATACAGGTATCGTCGTTATTGTGTC
>JAFLJL010016859.1:0-17500 GCA_018398815.1 Conus ventricosus
TTGTCAAATTTTTTTACTGATGTACAGTGCTGGTAACATGTGTGTTAATTGTTGTTATATTATCAGCACACCTAGGGGACAGCCAAGAACAACACCACTCGTCAGCTTTTTCAGCCCTTCAGCTGGAGTTCCTGTCAGAATTCACTGTGTGGCTTTAACACAAATCCGCTCGCTCTATATTACACGGGCTGTTCGGCCTGCAAAGGGCGGCAACTCTCAGGCAGCACGTGTCGATACGATGTTGTTTGCCCCGCTTGTCTCCCTTTACATGTTTTGTGATTGCAACGACCTGATCTGCTTTTATATTATAACGAAGTATGCATGTCTTACGGCAGTGCCTTTAGTTTGTTTCGGTTTAACTATTGTTGTTCAACATTTTTTTTCCCATTATTTGTGATGTAAGAAATATCACACTGTGTTCATTGTATGTAAAGTGTACAACATGTTACTCTGGTAAAGATGATGATGATCCTCTGGTAAAGAGTTCC
Source organism: Conus ventricosus (assembly GCA_018398815.1). Taxonomy (NCBI): domain Eukaryota; kingdom Metazoa; phylum Mollusca; class Gastropoda; order Neogastropoda; family Conidae; genus Conus; species Conus ventricosus. The sequence continues at coordinate 489 of JAFLJL010016859.1, forward strand.
ATCGAAAAATATCTCCCTGAGTGTCCTATCATGCCAAAGTATGTTTGTACACCTCTTCCAGTGTGTTGCATTTTACGCAGCTATACTGTGCGCTAGTTGTACCCCATCGCTAGGTCTCCATGGCTTTGATTATCTATCTTTATCTATCTGTCCATCTATCTCCATGGTTTGATTATTTATCTTTTTATCTATCTGTCCATCTCTCTCCATGGGTTTGATTATCTATTTTTTTTAATACATTTTTTTAAATTTCTGTCCTCATTCTCTCTTCCATTCCACAGTTCCTTTTTCTCTCTTCTCCATTCTTTCATCACCATGATCTTTCTTTTTGCTGTACATTTCCGGGTGCAAATTACCACATATTTGTGTGGTATTAATCATATTTGTACATGTTTGACAATATTGTAGTAAATAATCAGTGAAACATATTAGAAATGAGTTATCTTTTTTTCGGATTGAATGGATTTGAGTGTGAGTTCAATGTATGCCGAGGAAAGGTTGTTTTTCTTTTTGTTGGATATACAAACACATACACAAACAAACAAAAATCACTAAGCACAATCCTCTGTGTTCTTACAAACTACAAGCACATAATGGCAAACAAACACACCCGCTCACTCCCCTTACACCCCCTCCCCTCCCCACCCACCCCCACCCCTCTCTCTCTCCTTTGCTGATTTAATGATACACATACATATGCATATGTTAAATCCAGCTATCTTATGATTTTGTTTATTCATTTTCAAATAATACTTCATAATTAATCCAGTTAGTGTTAAATTTTAGCAGATTCATTTGTACAGCTGCTATGTATTTTTCAAGATTATATCTTCTCTTTAGTATTTTTAGAATACTGTTAATGAAGGCTTACATTTGTTTATTTTACAGCTAAAAATGTAGTGTTTGGCTATCAGAATTATAAGATCGAATGTTGTATCAGTTGTGGAATTGTCATCTGCTCCAAATATTATTGTGTTTTCAGTCAGAGACAGATTATTCGCTGTTAAACACTTTCCTTTTATTAATTCTTGCAATGATTTCCAGAATTCATTAACTTGTATGCATCTCCAGAACACATGTTCGATACTGTCTTTTTCTCTTCACAGAAACTACAGTTCAGAAAATGGGATTTTTCCGCCGATTGGCGGATTTCCGTCTTTTTGATGGCCCCAGGGTCGTTTTTGAGATCAGTGTAAATCCGTTGAGAAAATTGGGGGGGGGGGGGGGGGGGTAAGAGGTAGGTTTGTGATGAGCTAATTTTACGGCGAGAGGTCGATCGATATTGGGTTCTCAATTGATCCGTTCGCAATGGATGTTCCGGTTTCTGCTTGGCCGGTCGAGACTGCTGTCTTTGTTTTCTCTGGGGTTTAACCGAACCACAAAGCGGAAGTTGATGTTTTGAGAATGCGGCAAACTTTTTTGCGTTTTTTTTTTCCTGACGCCATTTTTCTCGGTTTGACGAGAGTGGCGAAAACCAAAAATGTTTCGCCCAGTTTGCAGAAAGCGAGAAAGTTCTTGCGAAGCAAGTCGATGCTTCAGTTAAAAACAAAAGGGGATTTTGGAAGTGGTTGGGGGAGAAGTGGCGCAAAAGTGATGCTGACCAGTTCCAAAGGCGCCGACAGCCACAGTGTGATTCCAGACTGAAAGACTGCATGAGGAAAATCACCTACCCAAAGGACAAGCATGTCTGCACAGGGTGTAATGACGCGATCAAGTATGGGCTCACGGGGCAAGTCAGCATTGATCAACCACGTTCTTGCTGAAAAAACCCCTAGCAAGAGTGAAAGATCGTCTTTCAAACGGCCCTTTGGGATCGTTTGGAGCATCGGCGAGTCTTACCCACCACCCCCACTCCCACCCCGTCTCTCTCTCTCTCTCTCTCTCTCTCTCTCTCTCTCTCTCTCTCCTTCTCTCTCTCTCTCCTCTCTCTCTCTCTCTCATCTCTCTCTTCTCTTCTCTCTCTCCTCTCTCTTCTCTCTCCTCTCTCTCTCCTCTCCTCTCTCTCTGTGGGGTGTGAAGAGTAATGCTATTTGTTTTGTTGTGTAATGATATTAATAATATTGCGGTATCTCCAGATAGATATGATGAATCTGTAGAACCCCCCCCTTTTTTTTTTTTCTTCTTGATGTAATGCCCCCCATCATCAAGCTGATTATTTTGCAATGAGGTTCCCCTTTGAAAAAACAGTTTACATCAATGTCACAGTATACAAAATTGTGTAGTCAATATTTTTACGTAATAAATGCATACAACAAACTATTTTTAGTGAGAGAGAGATAAAAACAAAAAAATTGCAAGGGGGTTTTTTGACAAATTCTACAGACAATGCAAACAAAACATAGGTAAACAAACAGGGCGATAGTACGGAAAAAGTCATAGTAGTAGTAGTATAAAAATAATAAGAATAATGTTTTTTACCTAACCACCGCGTCACAAAAATCTTTTCTTTTCTGGTATAGATATCATGGGGGGAAAAAATCAGTTACACACATTCATACAAATGAGCAGGGCGGCAGATATGCATGCATACTTATACTCTGGTGACTAGATTTAGCAAGTGACTTCATTAATTTTTGGGGTTATCAGAAGTGTGAAAATGTTTTTTTTCTTATTGTAATAGAGATGGATCAAGTTGAAAAGAAAAAAAAATGCTTGTGGGGGACACAATGAGTTTAAAAACCTTCACAATTTGCACACTTTGAATATGATCCTTAGTCACTCTCTCACTTATATTATTCTATAAAGGAATCAGAATCCTCGTGGTATTTTGAAGGACAACTATAAGAAATTATTTGATTTTGGGGTTCAAGTAAACTTTTTTAATAAGTATTTTGAAGGATGGCTATTACTATTAGAAACTAAACTGCTCGCTGAAATGTGGTGATGTGAAGGACAGTAATGAGAAACTGACTTGCAACGCTGGAAAATTGTGTGACTATTAGAACTGGAAAATCACCATCCTGTGTCAATGGTCTTCATGATTTCCTGACAGACATCAATGGCGAAGGATGAACAGTCTTTTTTTTTTGTAGGATCAAGGTTATTTAATACTTTTGATACTTTGGTGTCTCAGATGCTGTTTTTGCAGGCTAAATTCTAAAAAACCCTTTAGCTTCAGGGGGCTTCGCCCCCTGACCCCACCAGGGGCCTGCCCCTGACCCCACCGGGCCTTCCCGCGGCCCCCGGACCCCCGCCACTTTTTTTTCTCCTTTTTCACATTATGAGAAAACCCATCTTGACAGTTATAACTTTCTACTATTTCCCCTTTTTTTTCAGAACTACATTCGTTGCAATTATTCGATGCACTATTCTTATTTGGGATCCATTTTAGTTTTTAAAATCCTTAATTTGATTTCATTTTTCTAAAGCATTTCTTCCAAAGGGATCTGTCTATTTAGCTTCTCCGTCCATTTTGCACAACAGTTTGGTTCCCAGTTATCTTTACTATAACTCTGTAATAGTTTTGGAACCTTTATCTATAGAATATATTTTCTTTAGTGCTGTGTTTGACTTCTGCTTCAATTTTTATCTTTTATCTCATTCTAAACCCTTGTTTCCTGATGTATTTTTTAATGGATCTGTCCGTGGCAGGGGTGGTTGGGTCTGGAGGTGTGCTCGGCAACTGGGGGGTGGGTTTTTCGCCGGTGGGCTTGCAGTCATGAAATCGGGCTGGTCAACCCATGGGGGATGCTACTTGAGGCCTGTTATGAGCTGCATCTGTAGCTAATTTCCTTGTTCGGAGCAGTTATTTCCCTTGATTTCTTTAATGGAGTGTCCTGCGCGTCTTGTACCCATCGTCAACACGCGCAGGCCTCCAGGGTTGTAGTACTGCTCTAGGGGGTGAAGACAGTGCTCCTGGTCCTCCCAGCCCTTGGGTTGTTTCTTTTCTTCTTGCTTAACTGGCTACCTGGAGAAATGTCAGTGCGGTGAAGAAAGACCACTGACCAAGGGAAAGTCCTGTTAAACAGTGGGATAAGACTACAACTTTTGGATTCTCTCTTGAGGCCATAAGCGAAAGGCGAAAGCTTGGCTGTTTTGGGGTTGGCCTGTCTTCTAATCTGCCCGTGGGCAGGGGTGGTTGTGGTCTGTGGGGTGTGCTCGGCAACTGGGGGGTGGTGTTTTTTTCGCCAGTGGGCTCTGCAGTCATGAAATACGGGCTGGTACACCCATGGGGATGCTCTTTGAGGCTGTTATGAGCTGCATCCTGTAGTCTAATTTACCTCTGTTCAGGAGCAGTTATGTCCCTTGAAAATCTTAATAGAGTGTCCTGCGCGTGCTGTACCCATCGTCAACACAGCGCAGGCCTCCAGGGGTGGTACAGGATGCTCTGAGGGGGGTTTGAAGACAGTGCTTCTCTGGGTCCTCCCCAGCACCTTCGGGTGTTTCTTTTTCTTCTTTAATGGTAATATGCATCCACCATAAGATAGGAAAATCTATTTCAATGTTATATTTTTCTAAATTCCTCATGGGATAGTGAATCTCCATTGGCTTTAAAAAAATCAGAATATTTAAATACCATTTCTGTGTTCCAGTTTTTGTGTTTTATCAGTTTTTATTTCCTATTTGATAGGGTTCTTTGCAAAGAATTGGTTCTGCAAGTAGTTTCTCTAGCTTTTCTGGTATTATTTTGTAGTAGAACTGCTTATACGACTGAATACATGTTTCCAGAAAACATTGTCTTGAGTGGTGATGCCAGATGTTTTGGGGGGAATTTAATTCTCAATGTTCTGAATAATTGGGTATGAAAAAATCACATGTCTATCCATCTGTGTGTTGTTTGTCTCGGTCTTTTTATCCATGCAGTGATGAGAGCATGTATGTCAGGTAGATTCACCCACCATCCGTACATCTTTAATAACCGTGTTTCGACTAATTCTATCTTGTTTTTTTTTTCCCTTTATAAACCAGTAACATAATTTCTTTTAATTCTTTAACAAAGTGTGGGGTGGATTTGGAAGCATCAACCATAGGTAAGTTAGTTTTAAACAGAATTAATGATTTTAAGACAGCAATTCTTCCTAAAGGGGTAATGATTCTCTTAAGCCAAATTTTAATTTGTGCCTTAAATTTCTATCATTTCTATCTTTGTAGTTTCTTTTTTCCTGTGTGTTAAGTCCCTTGAGTAAAACCAATTCCTAATTTTGAATTCTTTTGGATTCCAGATCATCTTTAAATGTCCATATATCTTATTTCACTATGTTTTGTCTTCCAAGCAAAATTACTTGTGTTTTCTCTTTGTTTAAAAATAAACCTGATCCCTTTCCCCAAAAACCTATCAAGAATCTCGATAGATTTTTCGAATGATTTCTTATTCCCTGTGTTCATCAGTTGAGTGTCATCGGCAAAATTGTGATAGCTTGTGTTTTTTCTCCCCGATTTGTTCTCTTCTGAGGACTCTCTGCTGCCACGCTCCCCACCAGTTTTTTTCTACTTTTTGGTGTTTTTTCTCCCCGATTTGTACACCATCAATACTATTTTTCTTCTTTGATCATTACGGTTTAATATTTCTGCACACAAAACGATGATATATGGCGAGGACTGGATTCCTTCCCTACAACCCCTTTCTATGCGAACCATGATGATGTTTGGCCATTTACAATAACAGTAGACTTAATGTTTTTTTTTTAGATATTTCTATCCATTTACATATTATCTTTACCTAAGCCTACCCCTCTAGCACTTTGTGATGAAATCCCAATCTAAAAAGTCGAACGCCCTTTTCGAAGTCTAAAATTAATTGCATTCCCGGGATTTTGTTTTATGTTGAGATGGTGTATTATGTCAATTAAATTAAACCAAATTGTTACTACCTATATATCTTTTTTGGGAAACATCCTGTTGGTCTTCACAAATCAGTGTTGGAAGAACTTTTTTAACCCTTTTAGAAATACAAGAGAGCCAATTGTATATAAGGTTTAAAAGTGAAATAGGTCTCCAGTTTTTTACATATTCTTTTGTTGTTTTCCTTCTTTGGGTTTACAAATTATAATACCTTCTTTCTGGTGTTTGATAGTTCGCCTTCTCTGAAGCTTTCATTTGGAGCTCGGGTTACATACACCCATTTGTTTCCAAAAATTTGAAAAACTCGGCTCCAAACCCATCCGACCCAGGGCTTTTTCCGTTTTTCATATTTTTCAATGCAATCCCTGCTTTTTTTATTTTTATTTCACCCTTGTAATGATTTTAGTCTGTTCTTCTGTTAGTTTCGGTTTTCTTTTCACCAAATCTTCAACATTGCATTCCAGTTGGCCCTTTTTCGGTTATAGATCTTCTTAAAAGTGTTTTACTGTAACTTTTATGTCTTCTGGTTTGTCCCGTGTTTCCTTGTCCATCCAGTAGTTTACAATTTGTTTGCTAATGAAGTTACGCTTTTTTTAAGCTGCCAGAAATATTTACTAACCTTTTTCCCAAACTGCAACCCACCTTTCTTTTGATCTTAGTAGTACACCATTCATGGACCTTTTCTTAGTAATATCAATTCTCTATTACTCCTTCAATTGTCTTCAAAACCTCCTCTGATTAAGTTTCTTTTACTCTCAATATCTTTGTTAGTTTGCATAAGGGTTTTCTTTACATTGTGATTCTCTTTTTTTAATTGTGGCATACTGGATGGATTTTACATTATTTCATTAGTAAGAAGTCAAGAAAGACCCGATCAGACACTGTTAGTTTGGGGTCTGAGCTTTTCGACTGGTTTTCATTTGGCTATTGTCAGCATTAAAATCATTCCCCCCTCTTTTCGTGTTTTCCTCTGTTTTTCTTTTATTAGATTGTTTATTCCGTCTACATATTCTTTATTTTTTTAGTAGAGATGAATTTTCATTTCCAAAGAGTTTTGTGTTTAATCTCCTTTCCGAATTGAAGTTTTAGTGTAATTAATGAATTTTATCAGATCTATAGCCTGGTAAAATGTCGTATCTTCAAAATACCAGAAATTAAAATCTGACAGAAGGAAGAAGTCTAGCCCACTTTGTTGCAAGGGGTTGGTCTACGCCAAGTGTATCTCCTACAATCCGGGTTGTTTTTTTCTCCATTATCTGCTAATGACAAATCTTGTATCATACCCTCAACTGCTTTTTTAGCTTTGGGTTATTTATGTTTTTAATTGTAACATCAATTTTTCCCGTTTTTAGTACCATATTAAAATCCCCCACCACAATAACGTTATCATTTTTGTGCTTTTTAATCGTATTTGTGAGTTCGTCATAGAATGCTGGTGTCTTTGTTTGGTCCTATACACTTACTAGCAACAGTCCTTTTCATTGTTGTAATAATATGATGATAAAGTTGCCCTGCATGTCCGTTTCACCTTTTTTATTTTGAATTCGAAATTATTATTAAATAGTATTGCTAAATCCTCGAGCATTAGATCTTATGGGAGAAAAAAGCAGTCATACCCATTCCGCTGTTATACACTTTTCTGTATCTTTTTTCAAAATGAGTATCTTGTAGGCAATATTAGGTTTGTTTTTTTTTCTTAATAGTGGTGGAATTACCTCTCTTCTGTTTTGAAATTCCCTAGACCTTGACAGTTTATGATGAATTGTTAACATGTTTGGCTTGTTACCTACTGAATCCATTTGGGGTTTTCCTTGTAGTCAAAAACATTACATAAAAGACCATCAAGTGCCACAGGGGAATAGAAGCAACAAACAGGAATCCCGTTCAATGTCACTATGGACAGACAAAAAGGAATATACTTTACAACAGCATGCATTTGAACAATCATCGTAATCTGGCTTGCGTTTAAATTACCCGATATGAATTTAGTACCGCCCCATTTGCTATGAGAACATATAACACTATACCATTGTAGCGATTACAACCAGTTTTACAGCTTTGTCCCACAGCAGCAACTGTTCATTATTTAAACAGAGAATTGTTTTGCCACAGCACAGGGCACCCCCCAAAAAAACTTGGGAGAGGACAGACCTTGTCCTGAAATCTTCCAAATTTCCCTTTTTCCCCCATTCACACACATCCTTCTCACACACAATTGACAACAACAAACAACATACAAATAGCAACAATTACAATACCCCAGCCCCTACACAGTTAAACGAATGCTACAAATAGAAACAATTTACGCCAAAACGTACAAAATAAACACGTGCCCAGCACGCAAAGAACCGACTTGAGTGCTGTTCCTTAATTTCATCCCGGGTCGCACATTCACAAAAAGGATATAAAGACCGTCAAAAATGGTTTCTCACGTGTACAACGTGAAGCAAGTTTTGTTGAAGAGTCCAAGCAGTCATTTCACTCATGCCCCTTAAAAAAAAAATTAAAATTAAAAAAAAAAAAACTTCCGCACCTATCCTGTCTAAATCAGGCCCAACTCCCCTCCCCTCTTTTCCCAGCCCCCCTTCAAGTAGTTTGAATAAAAGGCACGATCAGTTACTCAGAGCATACTGTAATGTAGTATGCTCTGGTTTCATGAAAATTAAAGGGAGAGAGAGAGTAGAGAGGGGAGAGAGAGAAAGGGGAAGAGAGGGGAGAGGGAGAGAGAGAGGAAGAGAGAGAGAGAGAGAGGAGAGAAGTGAGAGGAGAGAGGAGAGAGAGGAAAAGAGGGTTTAAAGGGGGGGAGGGAGGAGAGAGTAGAGAGGGGAGGGGAGAGAATGCGGCGCGTGTGTGTGGGCGCACGCGCGCGCGCACAAACTGCCCGCGCGGCCCGAAGGGGTGCACGGTGTGTGTAAAACATAAGAATTGGAACCGACAGAAAATTCGTTAAACATCTATTTAAAACATTGCTAGTCTAATATCTAAATTATTTCTTTTTTTCGATAGGACTTTGACCCAGAAAAGTTATATATAAATATATATTATATATATAAAATATTATTATATATATATTAATTAAAATTTATTATATATATAAAAATATATATATCACTTTGGTGATAACCTTTCCCTGTATGTCAAAAACCCAAACGTTTGTGTATTTTAAATATTGTAGAAATGACTACATTCAGTCTTCCCAAACGAGTCCAATCAGGGGAGGGGGGGGGGGGGCGCACAAAAGTGTTGAAAGAGAGAGGGGGAGGAGAAAAGGAGAAGGAGAGAGGAGGAGAGAGGATGGGGAGAGATAGAGAGAGAGGGGGAGGGGAGAAGAGAGAGAAAAGAGAGAGAGAGGAGAGAGAGAGAGAGAGAGAGAAGAGGAGTGGGGGAGGGAGGGGAGTGGGAGAGCAGGAGGGAAACGAAAAAGAGGGCGGGGAGGGACGAAAACGTTTGGACCATTTTTACACTCGGCACAGCAAAAGAAAACGGTTCACCTGAGAGAGGGGCTGTCTGAGTCTTTTCTTGAATTTCCGTCTGACTATACATTGACTACGCAGATGACCTGGGACTGCTGTCACACAAGCATCAGGACGCCCAGCAGAAGACGGAAAGCCTCAGCGAGATAGCCAGCACCATTGGGCTGAAGGTCAACGAGAGGAAGACGCAGGTCATGAGGAAAAATGCCACAAACAACAACCCCATCACCGCTAACGGCAAACCACTTGATGATGTTCAGGAATTTGTATACCTGGGCAGCAAGATGACCACAGACGGCGACTGCAACCAGGAGATCAACGCCAGAATCAGCAAAGCCAACCAAGCTTTCGCAGTGCTTAGGCCCATCTGGAGATCCACCGTCCTCAGCATCCAAACGAAGATTCGACTCTTCAAGAGCAATGTCCTCAGCGTCCTCCTGTATGGCTCAGAGTGCTGGAAGACGACCGTCGCCATCGAGAAAAAGCTGGAAGTGTTCCAGAACAGATGTCTGCGACGTATCCTCAGGATCTTCTGGCCGAACATCATCTCAAACGAAGAACTGAGGACTAGAACAGGAGTCTCCACAATACAGGACACCATCCAGGCGCGTCGATGGAGATGGCTAGGGCATGTCTGTCGCATGCCACCCAGCTCACTCCCCAGAACAGCCCTGCACTGGACCCCCCCAAGGTAAAAGAAAACGGGGGCGACCGAAGGAAACCTGGCGCGGGACAATAGAAAGAGAGCTGAAAGGCAAAGGACTGACTCTCAACACAGCCCCCAGAGCAGCCGCAGACAGAGCCAGATGGAGATCTCTTGCCATAGCCTCAAGCGCCAGCAGGCACGGAGAGGACTGATGATGATATACCCCCCCCCCCACCCCCCACTCCTCCTCCCTCCCCCTCCTCCAAAGCAACCGGCCAAAAGCGAAAGCAGTTCGTACGTGTACGAGTGCGCGCGCAATATAAACTTGCAAGAATAAAAAGCAGAGTCAATTTAGGGGGTGTATAACAGCTTGCGAGCATGTCAAAAGAAAACAAAATAATAATGATAATAATAATGCATGATACAACATCCATAAGAGTTATAAATCTGCCTTCTATACCAAGAGTTCGTTTCTATGAGAGCATTCACAATCCCTACGAGACTTAGTACTCATACCTTTACAAAGTTTCTGAATTGGAGGTCCATTTTGTAATACTGTTAAAGAGCTTATTAATTAAGCATTTATCATCCACAAGGAAACATTTCTTGTTTGTACATCATGGCACGTGCACAATGTTTTGCCGGCTTATGTATACAGGAAAGTCATTTCACGAGGAAACGAGAACGGTAACGATCTTAATGTGCATCTATAGGAATCATACACTTGAGAGGTGAGTACAGAGAGAGGGCGGGAGGGAGGGAGGGAGGGAGGGATGGACGGACGGACGGACGGACGGAAAGAGAAAGAGAGACGGACAGACGGACGGACGGACGGAAAGAGAAAGAGACGGACGAGACGGACAGACGGACGGACGGAAAGAGAAAGAGACGGACTGACGGACGGAAAGAGACGGACGGACAGACGGACGGACGGAAAGAGAAAGAGATGGACGGACAGACAGACGGACGGAAAGAGAAAGAGAGACGGATGGACGGACGGAAAGAGAGAGACGGATGGATGGAAGGACGGACAGACGGAAAGAGAAAGACGGACGGACGGAACGGACGGACGGACAGAAAGAGAAGGAAAGACGGATGAACGGACAGACGGACAGAAAGAGAAAGAGAGACGGACGGACGGACAGAAAGAGACAGACGGACGGACGGACAGACAGAGGGAAAGAGAGACGGATGGACAGACGGAAAGAAAGAGAAAGACAGACGGACGGATAGATGGACAGAAAGAGAAAGAGACGGACGGACGGACGGACAGACTGACAGACGGACAGACAGAGAAAGAGACGGACGGACAGACGGACAGGCGGACAGAAAGAGAGATGGACGGATAGACGGACAGAAAGAGAAAGAGAGATGGACGGAGAGAAAGAGATGGACGGACAGACGGACAGAAAGAGAAAGATGGACGGACAGACGGACAGAAAGAGAAAGGGAAACGGACGGAAAAAAAACGGAGGCAGAAAAAAAGAAAAGAGACGGACGGACGACGGACAAAAAAAAAGGCAGACGGCAAAAAGGGGAAGGAGGGAGGGACAAGGGACAAAAGAGAAAGAGAGAGGGGACGGACAGAGGACATACGGAAGAAAGAGAGGACAACGGCAGACGGACGAAAGAGAGCGACGGGAAAGAAAGAGAGACGACGGACAGACGGACAGAAAGAAAGGAGGGACGGACAGAGGAAGAGGGACAGAAAAAAAAAGGAGACAGACGGACGGAAAGAAAAGAGAGCAGAAAGAGAAAAGGGGGACAGACAGACGGGAGTTCAAAAGAGAAAGGAGACAAAAAAAAAGAGAAAGAGAGACGAAAGAGAAAGAGAGACAGAAAGAGAAAGAGACAAAAAGGGAAGGCAGAGGGGGAAAGAACATACATTGTTTTGTGCCATGTATAAGTAAACGGTGAAAAATCAAAATAAGTGCCCAAAATCGAAAAACCATCTTGATCCCGGTTACACCCATGGGTTCCCCCCCCCCCCCCCCCCCCCCAAAAAAAAAAAAAAAAAATTAAGGGAATTTTAACATGTTCTAACATGCCCCGTTTTTGCAAGGTATGTTTAAGTATGAATCCCACCACCACGCCATCACCCTCTGAAATGGAACATCGGATTACATTCAAAAAACCAATGAGAATTTTTCCGCAATGGATAAAATTCTGTCTGAGGTTAAAAGGAAAAAAAAACGAAAAAAAAAAAAAAAAAAAAAATTTAAAAAAAAAAAACAAAAAAACACAAAGCTCTTGATGTGAAAAAAAAATTTCAACAACCGGGAGATTTATCCAAGTTGTGTGCAAATAGAAAAAGGGAGGGGGGGAAAGTACAGCAGATGGAAAAAGGGGAAAGAGAAACGACCGACAGACAGACAGAGAGACGTGTGCGCGCGCGGGGGGGCGTGTGTGCGCGCCGATAAAAATAAAAGCGCACAAAAATTCAAAGCGTTCACACGTTTGTGAGTGTGCAAAATACTGGTGCATAATGATATATGATAAACCAATCCGCATAAAAAAGTAAATTACCCCTTATTCGAAAATAATTTCTTTGGTATACCCCAAATGCTGGAATTAAAGTATAATTTTTTGTCCCCAAGCTCTGTTTTTAAAGGGCCCACGTTTGCAATATGGAAAAACCCCCCTTTAAAGGTCATCTAAAAAGAAAAAAAAAAAAAAAAAAGGGACTTTTTTCTTTTGTGGTCGTCTGTATTCCCTAACACAGTTTCCGTCGAAAAAGGGGGGGGGGGGGGCCCCAATGTACAATTTTACCCTCATGTCAATATATATTCAAGGTGATGCAGGGGAGGGGGAGAGAGAGAGAGAGAGAGAGAGAGAGAGAAGAGAGAGGGGAGAGAGAGAGAGAAAAGAGAGAGAGAGAGAGAGAGAGAAAGGGGAGAGATGTGTGATGTGCACCGGTGGCGCACCCACCGCGCGGCACAACCCACAAAAACATCCAAACGCCCGGAGCATGGGGGGGGGGGGGGGGGGGGGGGGGGGAAAAAAAAAAAAAAGAGGCGCACAGGACACCAATACCAAATCTGTTTCAAAAGTGAGTCTCCCCCCCCTCCCACCCCATTCACCAAACAATTTTTAGATGTGTAAAAAAGCGTGAACTGGCACCAATTAGGGCCCCGCCTGCAACATATCCAAAAAAAAAAAAAAAAAAAAAACCGCCATTTTCCCCAATTTCCCCCACATGTCACTCTTTCAAACAAAAAATGCCCAAAAAAGGGGGGGAAAAAAAACTCAACGTGCCATCCACAGTCACTCAAAAATATGTTCAAAGTTCATGGTAGAAGAAGAGAGAGAGAGAGAGGGAGAAGAGAGGGGGAGAGAGGAGAGAGAGAGAGGGGGAGAGAGAGAAGAGAGAGGGAAGAGAGAGAGTTAGAGAGAGAAAAAGCATTTGTACGCGCCCCCGGCCCCCCCACCCCCACACCCACACGCACACAGACCCCAAAGCTCGTTGCGCCGTGCGCTGTGTATTAAATCCAAAAAAGAAAAAATTGACGAAGTACAAATTGCAAAAGTGAAAGACGTATTCACCCCCTGAAAAAAACATGCCCATCGAAGTCCCAAAATTTACAGGTTATGTAAAGATTACCTCAGGCTGTTATTTATGTCTCATCCGTTTCCCCTAGGGGGTTTTGGGGATATGTTTTTAAAACTTTGAAGCATCTGCCCAACATCAACTTAAACTGAAACAAAATTTTCATTATGTGAAAAAAAAAAAGATAAAGGTTTTTAAAATATTTTGGGCCCCTTTTGCGAGGGGGTAACATACAATTCTCCCGTGGGTTTATCAGGGCTTGAGGAAAAGGGGAGAGAGGAGAGAGAGAGAGAGGGGAAAAAGAGAGAGAGAGAAGAGAGGTTTAGGAGGGAGAAGAGAGAGAGAGAGAAGATCCCTTTTTTGTCAACATTTTATAGGGAAAGGGAAACCTTTCGATTATTTGGCTTTGAATTTGCATTTCCCCTTACTGTGGGAAAAGGGCAAAGGTGCAATGCAAAAAAAAAAAAAAACAAACAACAAAAAAAAAAAAAAAAAAAGGGGGGTGATGGGGCGGGGGCGGAAAAGGGGGATCTTACTTATTATCTTTGGATGCAATCTTTTATGAGAGATTCCCCCTTCATACGATTCCACTAAACCCAGTGTCATCAGATTTTCCAGGAATCCCTCCACATTTGGCTGTTCCCTTGGGCGACCAGTCCCGCACATAAACCCGGCGACGCAGTCTGCACAGTAATTGGGCACACAGTCTGACAGTAAAACGGGCGACACAGTCGCACAGAAAAAAATTGGGGGACACATTGACAGTAACATTGGGCACACATTTGCCTAAAACTGGGCACACGTCTGCACAGTAACACGGGCGACAAGTCTGCACGGTAACACTGGCGACCAGTTGCCGTAAAATTGGGCGCACAGTCGCACAGTAACACGGGGGACACAGTCTGCACAGTAACACTGGGGGACACATTCCCCAGTATAAACATTGGGGGGACCCCATCTGCCATAAACTGGTCGCACATTTTCCCCAAACATGGGGACCTCTGCACAGTAACATTGGGCAAACAGCTGCACATAAACTGGCGACACAGTCCTCACATAACACTGGGCGACACAGCCGCCTAACCCCTGGGCGACACAGTTCCACTATAGTAACATTGGGCGACACAGCTGCACAGTAACACTGGGGGACACAGTTTCCACAGTAACATTGGGGGACACGTCTGCACGTAACATTGGGCGAACACTCCAAGTATATAACATTGGGGGACACAGTCTGAACAGTAACCTGGGCAACAGTCTGCACAGAAATTGGGGGACACAGTCGCACAGTAACATTGGGCGCACAGCTGCACGGTAACACTGGGCATACATCGCACATAACCCGGGGGAACAGCGCACAGTAACATGGGGGACACAGTCCCGGTAACACTGGGCGAAAGTCGACTTTAAAAGGGGGGAACAGTCTGCACGGAACATGGGTCACACAGTCTGCACGGTAACAGGGGACACTGTTTACGTAAAACTGGGGGAACACTGCACGGAACACTGGGGGACACATCGACATAACATTGGGTGACACAGTCTGACAGTAAAAAAGGGGGACACAGCCGCCCAGTAACATTGGGCGAACAGTTGCACAGTAACACTGGGGGACAATTTTGCACAGTAACACTGGGGGATACATCTGCACGTAACAAGGGGGACACAGTCGCACGTAACCCGGGACACAGCTGCACATACATGGGCGACACAGTCTCCCCGGTTAAAAACGGGGGGATACGTGTTCACATAACACGGGCGCCAGTCTGCACAGTAAAATGGCGAACAGTCTGCACAGAAAAATTGGCGAGCAGTCTCCACGGTAAAAAACTGGGGACACTCGCACAGTAACACTGGGGACACAGTCTGCACAGTAACATGGGGGGAAAAGGGTCTCCACATAACTTGGGCGACACAGTCTGCACAGTAACACTGGCGACCAGTCTCCCCATATAGAAAATTGGGGGAACATCTGCACAGTAAAACGGGGGGACACATTTCCACAGTAAAAATTGGGGGACACAGTCTGCACGTAACATTGGGCAAAAAGTCGCACAGTAACACTGGGCATACAGTTCCCACGGGTAAAGGGGCGACACAGTCTGCGCAAAAAACCCACTGGGGCGAAACATTCTGCACAGAAACATGGGCGTTTCCCAGTCTGCACGAAAACACGGGGCGATACTTCTGCCCCCGTAAAAAGGGGCGATACAGTCTGCACAGTAACAGGGCCCCACGGGTCGCACAGAAACACTGGGCACACAGTCCCCCAACGGGAACTTTGGGCGACACAGCCCCTGCAAGTAACACTGGGCGAAACAGTTTTCCCCCTTTAACACTGGGCGACACAGTCTCCCACATAAAAAACTGGCGACACAGTCTGCACAGTAACACTGGGGGGAACATTTCCACAGTAACACGGGGCGACCAGTCTGCACAGGTAACAGGGGGCGACACAGTCTGGACAGAAAACCCTGGGCAAACACAGCTGACAGTAACACGGGGGAAAACGGGTCTACAGTAAATGGGCAAATACAGTCTCCCAACGTAAAACTGGGCGATACATCGCACAGTCCCAAACGGGGCGACACAGTCTGCACAGAAACCCACTGGGGCGCCCACAGCGGCACAGAAAACTTTGGGCATACAGTCTGACATTTAACACGGGGCGATACAGTCCCCACAGTAAACTGGGCGATACAGTCTCACAGTAACACGGGGCGACACAGTCTGCACAGTAACACGGGGCGACACAGCTCCACAGAAACCACGGGCGACACAGTCCCCAAACAGTAACACTGGGGGGACACGTCTGCACAGAAATTTGGGGCGCCCACAGTCTCCCACAGTAACATTGGGCGACACGGGTCGCCCAGTAACATTGGGCGATACAGCGAAACCGGAAACCACTGGGCGACCCCGGGTTCTGCAGGGTTTCCACGGGGCGACACAGTCGGACGTCTCCGAAGCTACCATTTCCCGGGCTTTGTCCCCAACCCCTCGACTGTCGTTTCCCACAAATGTTTGTCCCAGAAGTCGTGGGATGTCTTTTTTTCAAAAACGGTGGCCTTGGTCGATGTAGTTTGGGGGTAAACCCCCTTTCCGGGGGGTTAGACGATGGACGGGGTTGACCCCCGGGCCCCTTTCCTCTCCACGTCCTCTCCTTTCGTCCCCCTCTGCCAAACCGTTTCCCCCCCCTCCAGGCTGCACGCGACCCCGGATCCCCGTCTGCCGTGGGTCCCGAGGCCTCGGGTGAGGTTGTGGATTCGACAAACCCCCTGTCGATTTTCCCCATGTTTCCGCCCTTCTATTTTTAAGGTATTGGGTTTCGGTCACTTGCAGAAAAATTTCCTTTGGGAAAAACCAGGCGAAACAAAGCTGGGGGGCCTCTTCATCTGAAGGGTTTTTTGGGTTTTTTCAGTTTGGTGAGGTTTTCGTTTATGTAATTTTTTAAATTTTCATTCCTAATTTTTTCCTCTGCCAAAAAATTTTTTTCGGATTTGATTTTTCGTTTTTTTCCTGATGAAAACCGGTCTGTTTGCCCCGCGCACAAATTTTTCAACTC
>JAFLJL010016859.1:32500-40000 GCA_018398815.1 Conus ventricosus
TCTCTGTTTTTTGTTGCTTAGTACTGCATGTTGTAAGCGCTGACCCCTTTCATTAGGGCCTGTTTTCCAAAAGCAACCGATTTTAACCTGTCGATATGACGTCAGACTATGACGTTTAAACGCTGACTGGTCATGAGTTTCTTTGCGCTATGAAAGACCTCTGTGACGGGAAAAAGTCCGGCATGTGAATGTTGACGGTTTTTCCTACCAATCGCACAGAAGTTGACAGAAACTGGCGAATCACACAGCTCGACATATATACTGACGCATAAAAAGAAACGCGAAAAACCAGGATATTTGTTCTTCCGCGAAAGCTTTCAATTTCACCACAATTGCGATTAAAAAAGAAACAAAAAAAAAAACAAAAGAACATCCTCTGACATAACCAACTTTATGTAGGACACAGAATCAAATAATCAGAGTTCGTTTTTATGACAGTTGTAACGAAAAATTAAAAGGAAATCAAAAATTTTATTGAAAGAAAAAATGTCTAGGTTTTCGCCTTTCTCCTGCGTTTCAGTTTCAGTTTTTCATAACCCACAGATGAAGTTGAACGATGTATTGTCTAATTCAGCTTCTTTCAGTTGAAAATCCCCTTCACATTCAAGACACAGCAAAACAAACATTGTCTTTTTAATTATATTCAACTGTTTTTTTGTTTTGTTTTTTCTCCGATGCACCAAAAATAGCATCGTGTTCTGATTGGCAAGAAGTATCGGATGTACTCTGTGTTTAAG
Source organism: Conus ventricosus (assembly GCA_018398815.1). NCBI lineage: Eukaryota > Metazoa > Mollusca > Gastropoda > Neogastropoda > Conidae > Conus > Conus ventricosus. The sequence goes on from JAFLJL010016859.1 coordinate 33,238, forward strand.
GCGACACCCATCAAGGGAGATCATTCCCCTCGACAGACGGGGAGTTTACTCTGGATGGCATACAGTTTAGCCTTTCGCGTCCAGTCAATCCTGTATGGGAAACAAGCTAAAAGACGAATGATAAATCGGGAAACAAGGCCTCTGTGATTGATAGGTTATCAAATCAATGAATCAATTCTTTTTTTCTGGTTGTGAAAAGATTACATTCAATTTTAACACAAAGTGATTTGCTTTTTTTTTTTTTTTTTTTTTTTTTTTTTAGTCGATGTTCCCTTGAAACAAAACGTCACTAATTCAATTTTAACACAAAGTAATGATTTTAAGGCCGACATGTATTTTCGGTTTAGGTTCCGTTGAAAGGAAAATAAGACAAAAACATATGGAAAAACTTTTAATCTCCATTTTCGGCTGCTTCAAAAACAATTATTGCGATGTGTAGGATTGTCATCAAAAAATGGTATTCGGTTATGTACAAAAAATGGAATCCGCCAGCAACGACACTCATGGTACAGTCTTAGAATATCTGGTTTCCAGGCGACAGTTCAACACGTGACCGATTATAACGGTTGACCATCGTCACATCATCACCAGTTCATTGATGAAAATAGACATTCATGCGTTGCGAATGTTTTTCATTTTCAAACTCACACATTTTTTTTATTTTTTTTAATACAAAACATGCATTTCTTTCTCCGTTGTAATGTTTGATAAAGAACACACTCTTTGTTTTCAGCATATGTGTTTCAAAGTATAAGAAAATATACAGACACATTCAAAAGAAAAATGTATGGAAAGTTTTAAGACAAGCAAACGAACCAACCCGTGATTACCACAAACATTGTGAAAACCAATTCTTTACACAGTTTTGACCCAGATCACTGATCAGTTTAAATGTATGTATTCCCACTGCAAACAAATGACATTGAAACATCCTCAGTGAAAGTGGAGACACACACACACACACCGCGCACGCACACGCACACACACACACACACACACACACACACACACACACCCCAACCGCGTATGCAAAACCACATGCAGATACCCCTCCCCCCAAACCCCTCCCCCTACACACACACACGCATACACTCACACACTAAATTCATTCTTTCGATCCCCACTCCCACCCTCTTCACCCCTCGCCATTGTTTTTCTCAACGACCCCTGGAAGACAATGTTGCATACCGTTTTCATGGTAACAGTGCAGGGACTGAGATCTTCTCATCTCCTCGTCGCCCTTCCCCCCCCCCCCCCCCCCCCCCCCTTCTCGCCTGGCATCCTCCCAACCCTTCTACTCCCTTATTGCCCTCTTGAGCAACGAAAACGCTCGTTTGAAGTAAAACAAAACAAAAACACACACACACACACACACACAAAAAAAAAGGGGGGGGGGGGGGGGGGGGGGGGGGGAAGAGAGAGAGAGAGAGAGAGAGAGAGAGAGAGAGAGAGAGAGAGAGAGAGTGTATGTGTGAGTGTGTGTGTGTGTTTACCCGTGCTTCCGTGAGCACGTGCGTGCGTACGTGCGCACGTGTGTGTGTGTGTGCGTGCGTGCGTGCGTGCGTGCGTGCGTGCGTGCGTGCGTGCGTGCGTGTGTGTCTGTGTGTGTGCGCGCGTGTGTGCGTGTGTGCACAAATTAAATGCATGCATTACAGAAACAGTGTAGGAGCCCCATGCACGTGTGATCACCGGATGAGTGCAAGCTTCCCCCAGACTTAATAAGCGAAGAAATTCATCCAGTAAACAACAACAACAACAACATCATCATCAACAACAACAACAACAAAAACCAAACAAAGCGTTATTTCATTCCTTCATTTTCAGCCCGTACCACCCCTTGTGTACGACGTGAAAGGGAGGGGTCATAGACAGAAGAAATCCAGGCTTCAGCAGTTCGGGATTTGACGCTAACCATACTCCCCCCCCCCCCCCCCCCACCCCACCCCCACCCGGATCCCTTTTCCGGCATGTGTGGGCCCGGTTATCTGCACACCTCGCGCATCCCAAAATGACCTGCAATTCTGTCTTTATCTGCACACCTCCCCTTATCTGCACACCTCGTTCTGTCAGCAGACTGCCCTTTGTCTGCGCTGCCCGCTCTTTACCGTGCGCCTCGAGACAGTGAGAGAGAGAACGGACTCAGAGAGAGAGAGAGTGAGAGAGAGACGGACTCGGGGAAGAAAGGAGAAGTGACCACCGTGACCTATGTGTGGGAGGTACCGGTCACCGAGTCCATTCACAGCGCTGAGAGAGAGAGAGGACACACATCTAGATCCGTTCCAGAGATCGTCTATTCTTTATCCAAAGTTTTCAGCTCTTACAGGAAAACCACGGTTCATATATGAAAAGGCCTCACAGCCAAGGCGGGTTGAGACACAGCGAGCTTATCAAGAGTTCGCTGTGTTGAGGGCATGGCACGGTGAGAGACGGTGCCCACCCCATCTCTTTCTGCCTCTTTAATCTTCCCTGAAATGAATCAGGTAGCCATGTATTTATGGTTATATAGAGATAGTTTTTTACCTGAAGGAAGAAGACACTGAAGGTCGGCTTCATGAGCGATTCGAATTCATGATTGTCACTTCCAAAGCTGAACGCTCTAACCATTAGACTATTAGACTAACGGGTCCCTTTTCACACACACACACACACACACACACACACACACACACACACACACACACACACACAACTTCTCATATAAAATTTTGATTGACGTCAGCATTTGTTCCTTTCCTTTTCTCACTTCTCTCTCTCCCCCCCCCCCTCCCCTCCCCTCCCCATCCTCTCTATATTCTATTTTTTTCTGCATCTGTTGCTTTCTTCTCCTCAGCTAGCTATCTGATGATCGTTTAATTCTCTCTCTCTCCCTCTCCTCCCTCCCTCTCCCCCCCCCCCCCTCTCTAGCTCTCCCCCCCCCCTCTCTCTCTCCCCTCCTCTCTCTCTCGTTTTCTCAGGCACCAAAATTTCTCTTACTGAATTTGATTTTTACTGACCCGCTTTCGCCTGTCATCCTATACTGACCTCCTCTTTAACTCGTATCAAATCTTTCCTTCTAAACACTTCTGTCTGTCCACTGTTTCATCACCATTGACAAAGAACTTGCAGTTCCAAACGTTTCTTTGTTTCTTGTTTGTTTGTTGTTGTTTTTTCTATCACTTTTTCCCCAACCAGTTGTAGTTTTTCTTTTTCATACTTTTGGTGACCCTGATGTTAACCTACAGTTGTTGTTTTTTTCTCATGTACGCGTTACATTATAATTTTGCGAAATATACCAGAAAAGACTGTGGGGAAACAAACGCAAAAATGCGCATCAGTTTCTGTACGTTTGAGGGTCAAGTGTGCAGATAATAGGCCTGCAGGTATTTTAGGCATCCGTAAAAGAAAGAAAAAAATAGTCTCAAAGGAATAAGACACTGATCCAAGTCCTGCAGCAGAGTCAAGGCAGCAAGGCGGTGCTGTTGAGAGGCCCAATTCCCAGCACGCCCGCCGTGGAGCTGGCGCTGCTGTTCAAGATGGCGGCAGCGGTCGTCGTGGTGTTGACCCGGAAGGAAGCTGGAAGGTCAAGGAGGCCATAGGCGGGGATGGCCCAGGAGTTGACGGCTAGGTTGAGGGCCACCAAGGCGAAGATGTTGATCGGAAGACCCACCAGAAACTGAAAACCATGTTGCAGGGGGAAAAAAACACTCGATGAGATAGTCGGCTGTTTAATTACCTAGACAAGAACTGGACAAAAAGATAGCTTAGGAGGAGGAAGAAGAAGAAGAAGAAGAAGAAGAAGAAGAAGAAGAAGAAGAAGAAGAAGAGAAAAGAGGAGGAGGAGGAGGAGGAGGAAGAAAAAGAGGAAGAAGAAGGAGGAGAAGAAGGAAGAAGAAGAAGAAGAAGAAGAAGAAGAAGAAGAAAAGAAGAAGAAGAACAACAACAACAACAACAACAACAACAACAACAACAACAAGAACAACAAAAGAAGAAGAAGAAGAAGAAGAAGAAGAAGAAGAAGAAGAAGAAAAAGAAGAAGAAGAAGAAGAACAACAACAACAACAAGAACAACAAAAGAAGAAGAAGAAGAAGAAGAAGAAGAAGAAGAAGAACAACAACAACAACAACAACAACAAGAACAACAAAAGAAGAAGAAGAAGAAGAAGAAGAAGAAGAAGAAGAAGAAGAAGAAGAAGAACAACAACAACAACAACAACAACAACAACAACAACAACAACAGAAGAAGAAGAAGAAGAAGAAGAAGAAGAAGAAGAACAACAACAACAACAACAGAAGAAGAAGAAGAAGAAGAAGAAGAAGAAGAAGAAGAAGAACAACAACAACAACAACAACAACAACAGAAGAAGAACAAGAAGAAGAAGAAAAAGAACAAGAACAACAACAACAACAATAAGAACAACAGAAAGAAATGAAGAAGAAGAAGCGGTACACTGTCTGCATAGCGAAAGAGTGGGTGGAAAATGTTCAAAGTACATCAAAACACCTCCACAGTTCAACACGTTTTATCCTAAATCTGCTTTTCACCGTAGCTCTACTTCTACATCCATTTTTTACTTCTAACCTTAATTCTACGTCACAATACCTCCCAGGTTCAATATGCCAGGACTAGTTTTCCTATGGCCGATATTTATAACCCTAATCCTATTGTAACCCTGACTCTGCTTCTAGATCTACTTCAAACCTTAAACCAGTCATGGACCTATCCAATTTGCGACACACTGAACGTCCCACTATTTCTGACCCTAACCCTTTTTCTGACCCCAGTTCTACCCTTTACCCCGCTTTCACCTTTGTTTCCCATTTCCAACCCTAGTCCTACTTCTGACCCTACTTCCCAATCCTAACTCTATACTTCTGATCCCAACCCTTTTTCTGACCTGAACCCTAGACTGAGACAAATGTTTAAAAAGTGTGTTTGAAATAAGCCCGCCAAACAACATGGGCAGGGGGATGACAAGCCAAACACATTCGTTTGTCCATGATGTTTGGCGGGCTTATTTCAAACACTTTTTAAAAGATTTGTTTTGAGACTTCCGCCTGCAGTCGTCTCACTTTGCGACTAACCTAGACTGTGACGTATGGAAGATTCAGTTTCAGTTTCATCAAAGGTGGTGTCACCCGCGTGCGGATTAGTCCGTATACGCACGCACCACACCCGCTAAGTTTCGAGACCATACATTGCACAGGATTGAAAGCTGATGGATTAACGATTTAATGATTAAGATGTGAGAATTCAAGAAGAGCATCTACGACTTAGGAGATGTCTGATCCACGCATTAGCCCAACGCGTTGGTCAGACCTCCCAAGCTAAGACGAATTGAACCTAGGACCTCCAGGCAAGGCCCAGTCGTTGCCTACTTGGCCACTGCCTGTCTCGTACACTTGAAGTCAAGTTGTTTGAGGCACCTCTCTGACGATTCAGACAGCGTGCGTCCCTTCGCTCTGGTGGTCTTCTACCTTCAGACAGCTTGGTACAGGGCAGTGTAGAATTCGGTACAGCCGATCGGATCAACCATCGTGCGGCAAGAATCAGCATATCTTCCACCACACAATGACTTCCCCTTTTGTAACGATCCAGAGTGATGCCCCTTTTGTCTACAACCAACGGTTACCAAAATATTGAAGACATCCTGTCGGAGACTTCAGCGTTACAAATAGCTTAGAAACACAAACAGACAGACAGACACACACACACACACACACACACACACAAAGACAGACACACAGAAACGCGCGCGAGGGCGTACACACACACACACACACACGCACACACACACACACACACACACACGCACGCACGCACACACACACACACACACATACGCACACACACACACACACACACACACACAGACACACACACACACACACACACACACACACAGTGTCCTCACCATGTCCCGGACCCGCAAGTAGCCGGAGGCGAAGACGATGGCATTGGGCGGCGTTGCCACGGGCAACAGGAAGGCCAGAGAGGCAGAGATGGTGACGGGAATCATGAAGTACAGAGGGTTGACCCCCAGCTGCACCGCCTGCGCGCAGGTCAACAAAAAGAAGGATCATGAAGTACAGCGGGTTCACCCCCAGCTGCACCGCCTGCGTGTAGGTCAACAAAAAGAGGGATCAAGTACAGAGGGTTGACCCCCAGCTGCACCGCCTGCGCGCAGGTCAACAAAAAGAGGATCTTGAAGTACAGCGGGTTCACCCCCAGCTGCACCGCCTGCGCGCAGGTCAACAAAAAGAAGGATTTCTCTGAACAAAAAGACGGTCGAAGGCGTGCTTTTCTTATGCTTTATTTTATGGTTGATGTTCGTGGTTTATTGGATTTGTGACAAATCAAAGGTAGTCGAAGCTGTACTTTTCTTATGATTTTTGTGTGTGTTGATTTTGTGTTTTACTGGATTAAAAAAAAAAATCGTCACAGTTACTAGAAGAAATTACAGACAAAAAAAAAAAAAGGAAAAAAGAAAGAAAAGCGAAGAGATGAAAAAAAAGGTGGCATGTTTCGCGCTCTTAATAACCATCCGATACCCACCCCACAACATCTTCTTTATCCATCCAATTGTACACACACACACACACACACACACACACACACATACACTGTGAGAGAGAGAGAGAGAGAGAGAGAGAGAGAGAGAGAGAGAGGGAAGCGAGAGAGTGTCTTTAAAAGGTTCAAGATCAGAATAGAAATGTTTCTCTGAAGGGGGTGGGAAGGGGGCGGGGGGGAGGGGGGGGGGGGGGGGGGGGGGGGGAGTGGGTGGGT
>JAFLJL010016859.1:52500-55000 GCA_018398815.1 Conus ventricosus
AAAGTGTTTTGCTGTGCGGTAAAAAAACAACAACAACAACAAACAAACAAATAAACAAAAACCGAAAAACTATGATCGGATGTGACGTCAGGATTGGATATGACGTCACGACTTACACGTCGGCCATGCCCTTGAAGATGACGTTGGGCGGCGTTCCGGTCAGCGTGGCCACGCCCCCAATGTTGGCCGAGAAGGCGATACAGAGAGCGAACACTTTGGCCAGCTTGTTGAACTCGTGGTCCTCCTCTTCTTCGTCTTCCTCCCCCGTCAGACGGACCCTGGACAGATATATATATATAGGCCTCGTGCTGTGCAAAACGGTATGGGATTTGGTGGGGTCAAGTCATCGTGGGGTCAAGTCATCGTGGGGTCAAGTCATCGTGGGGGTCAAGTCATCGTGTGGTAAAGTCATCTTGGGTTAAGTCATCGTGTGGTCAAGCCATCATGGGGGTCAAAGCATCGTGGGGTCAAGTCATCATGGGTCAAGTCATCGTGGCGGTCAAGTCATCGTGGGGTCAAGTCATCGTGGGGTCAAGTCATCGTGTGGTCAAATTATCTTGGGGGTCAAGTGATCGTGTGGTCAAGTCATCTTGGGGTTAAGTCATCGTGTGGTCAAGTCATCGTAGGGGTCAAGTCATCGTTGGGGTCAAGTCATCTTGGGGTTAAGTCATCGTGTGGTCAAGTCATCATGGGGTCAAGTCATCGAGGGGTCAAGTCATCGTGGGGTCAAGTCTTTAGAACTGCGGTAAAAATGCATTCAAACGTTGAATTGTGTTGGCGGAGAGTTGATCTCCGTCCGAATGCTTATTTTCTTACTATGCTTACGTGTTGCGTTGTTCTGGTTTGTGTTGTGTTGCTCTGGTTTGTGTTGTGCCGTGTTGGGTCGTGTTTCATCTTGTTGCATTATGGTTCGACACTATTGATTGTAATGCACTGAACTGTGTGTGTGAACCTGGTTATGCATAGGGCACCCGGAGACATCGGCTGGAATAGGGTGCCCCAGACCTGGGCACAGAAAGTAAGACCTCCACCGGAAAACCAAATGAAGAGAAGACAAATGCCGCTAAACGATAGAAGAAGAAACAAATGACAAACACTACGCGTTTCGACCTCTTTGGCCAGACGGATAACATTCCAGACAATGAACACGAAAGATGAACAGAATACTTGTCTCTTCGAACCGAATGCGAGAGAGAGAGAGAGAGAGAGAGAGAGAGAGAGAGAGAGAGAGAGAGAGAGAGAGAGAGAGAAGACAGACAGACAGACAGACAGACAGACAGAGAAAGGATAATTCAGACAACCACCCTTCCATCCATCTGTCCATTTATCCATTCAACCGAATAGGCAGGCCAAGCAGACAGACAGACAGACAGACAGGCAAGGCGTCACTGTTGTTCCTGCTCCTAACCCACATTTCCTGCGTGTCTTTGTCGTCGTCGTCATCCACGTGTTTATCGTTGTGGTCGGTGCTGTTGGGGCTGTTCTTCAGTCGAATCCGCTTCTCGGAGTCCTGCTTGCTCTCCTTGTCGTAGCCTGTGGAACAAAAAGGGTCCCACACTGAGAAACAAGTCAACGAATTCATCGGAAATTCACTTGAAGACAACCGATTTCCGCCAAGGTCGAACGGATCCTAAATCTGCCCTTTGACCCGGATCTGAATCCCAATGTCCGACGTGACTTGATGCATTTTTTTCCATGAATAGAAATTATTCTTGACTTTAGTGTTCATGTATACACATGTTCTCTCTCTCCCTCCCTCCCTCCCTTCTTTCTCTCTCTCTCTCTCTCTCTCTCTCTCTCTCTCTCTCTCTCTCTCTCTCTCTCTCTCTCTCTCTTTCTCTCTCTCAAAAAAAAAAGAGAAAAAAAAAAAGAAATGAAAAAAGAATGAAATAAAATGAAAAATAGATGATAACCTACAGATTTCAAACGTGATTACTAGCGAACCGCCAAGAAAGCGCAGACAAACGAATCACAAGACAAAACACGACGCGTTTCCACCTCTTAGGTCTTCTTCAGTCAAGATACGAACAAAACACTTCTTGCCTGAAGAAGACCTAAGAGGTCGAAACGCGTCGTGTTTTGTCTTGTGATTCATTTGTCTGCGTTTTTTTTTTTTTGGTGGTTCGCTATTAATAACATTTAAAATTTGTTTAGAATTCCGCCTGCAGTCGCCTCACTTTGCAACCAGAAATAAAGATTTTTTTAATGTTGCGTGTGCTGTAGGATGGGAGAGGAAAACAGCGTTGGCAGAGAGGCTTTCGTTTTCTCGGGGATTCTTCAATGAGGCAGGGAAAAGTACCCAGCAGACGACAAAGAAGGAAGGTAACTCTTACCCTCATTGGTGAGAGAACTACACGCTCATTGCTGTGGGCCTCAGTTGTGTTTTTTTTTTTTTTTTCTGCTAGTCCATTTGGTGCCGTAAGCAGAACTCTTTTGAGGAGTTCTGGGCGTCTAATTACCTCATTAAGTGAGTACGTTTCCCGACTTGTTTATGTGGTTG
>JAFLJL010016859.1:60000-65000 GCA_018398815.1 Conus ventricosus
CAGTCTCCGGTGCAGATTCCACCGCTCCACGGCCACGGCCACGATCAGGCTGCCCAGGAACAGCATCAGGGTGTCCTGGAACCGGAAGTGGCCGAGAGGCCATCAGTGGACTGCCTCGCCAACCATTCTACCAGCGTGCACAACCCTGTCAGCCTGTCAACCTACATACCTCGCCAACCATTCTACCAACGTGCATAACGCTGTCAGCCTGTCAACCATTCTACCAACGTGCATAACGCTGTCAGCCTGTCAACCAACATACCTCGCCAACCATTCTACCAACGTGCATAACGCTGTCAGCCTGTCAACCATTCTACCAACATGCATAACGCTGTCAGCCTGTCAACCATTCTACCAACATGCATAACGCTGTCAGCCTGTCAACCATTCTACCAACGTGCATAACGCTGTCAGCCTGTCAACCATTCTACCAACGTGCATAACGCTGTCAGCCTGTCAACCATTCTACCAACGTGCATAACGCTGTCAGCCTGTCAACCATTCTACCAGCGTGCATAACGCTGTCAGCCTGTCAACCAACATACCTCGCCAACCATTCTTCGAGCGTGCATAACGCTGTCAGCCTGTCAACCAACATATCAAACCAACCATCCAACTTCCAAACTAGCCAACCATTCTACCAACGTGCATAACGCTGTCAGCCTGTCAACCTACATATCGAACCAACCATCCAACTTCCAAACTAGCCAACCATTCTACCAACGTGCATAACGCTGTCAGCCTGTCAACCATTCTACCAACGTGCATAACGCTGTCAGCCTGTCAACCATTCTACCAACATGCATAACGCTGTCAGCCTGTCAACCAACATACCTCGCCAACCATTCTACCAACGTGCATAACCCTGTCAGCCTGTCAACCAACGTATCGAACCAACCATCCAACTTCCAAACTAGCCAACCATTCTACCAACGTGTATAACGCTGTCAGCCTGTCAACCAACGTACCGAACCAACCATCCAGCTTCCAAACTAGCCAACCATTCTACCAACCTATCAACCAACATGTATCACAACCCTGTCAGCCTGTCAACCAACGTATCAAACCAACCATCCAACTTCCAAACTAGTCTATCAATCAGCAAATCAGTCAGCAAGCCAACCAACCAATCAGTTTAACATCTAGTTTGACTTTATAGACGATGATTTCCGGAATGATTAGCGAGTAAAACAAACATGAAGAGATACAAACAATTACACAAATGTTCACAAACAATTGCACACATGTTCACAAACAATTACACAAATGTTCAAAAACAATTACACAAATGTCCACAAAAAATTAAACAAAATGTTCACAATCACACAAATGTACACAAACAATTACACTGTCACGGTCGCTAAGCCGGACGGCCCTACCACCCCTACCCACGCCTATTACACACTAGAGCAGACGACACAGCACACTAACACAGCTTTACAATCATGCGCACTTCTTTATTTCACACACACACACTATGGCGCCACCACTCACGTCCATCCACACCCACACACCAGTATCCCACTTCTTCACTGACCCACACTACCCTGCTACGACCCTGAGAACCTTAACCTATGCTAAAGCACCAGTTGCGGTATATCACTGCGACCTAGGGACGCAGAGATAGCCCGCACACGTGGTGGCTAAATACTAGGGACAAGGACTAACCCATGGGACTCTAATCTCTACTACTACTACCCCCCACACCTCTCCCCAGGACTCGCCCTTCTCTTTCGACCCGGATCACTACCAAACTGGTCGCTGCGTCCCTAAAGGAGGCAACGACAAGTACCCTACACTGCGCTGGCCACTACGTCCTAAAAGGAGGCAGTAGCTAACACCCCTAACCCTACTGCCTAACGCTACACCCTTTCTACCACACCCATGGGACAACCCATCCCGGCCCGGAAAGCTCCAGTCCTCGGCGCTGTACGTGGCCCTCGCAGGCTGACACCTCCCCGGAAGACTCTGCACCCCGGCGCTGACCGTGGCTCCTCGCAGACTGACTCCTCCCTGCGATGAGCGCGACACCCAACGCACACACACACCAGACGCCCTCTCGACGGATCCGGGGCTCGACGCCTCCTCCTCTGAAGGCCCCGCCGGACACTGAGGGTGAGGGAAGGCCTGGTGCAGCGCCCTCTCACAGGACGCCTGACCAGGGAAAAGTAACAGGTGCTGGGGAACTCCCACAGAGCCCCGGTAGCAGGAGGAGAGCTGCCTCACAAACGGCAGACGGCCTGGGTAGTCTCCCTCTCCCGGGAAAAACAGCGGGTACAGAAAGCCGCCGCTCACCTGCCGGCACGCGGCAGTAGACTGCAGTGGTCTGGCCCCAGTCTCAGGACGGAACGGGATACCTGGTGACACAACTGGACAAACAGACGTTCAACCACACCAGTTCTGCCACTGGCTGAAGTGGCTGCCAACAAAGACGACACCGACTCGGCACAGGCCAAGGGCACCCAAACCCGACGAGGACCTGGCACTATGACTCGAAGTCACTCCTCAAAAACTAACGGCGCTGCCGCCGCACCTACAAGGAGTATGTCCACTCCGACGAACACCAGGGACCGAAGTGAAGCTACCCCAACGAATTCCGCCCTGGTCGGAATCAAGCGAACTCTACTCACAACACAAAACAGCGATTGGTCAGAGCAGCGTATCCCTCCGCAGAGCTGACACGCCCGACCAACGGACTAGTTGTTGCTCGTGCAACAACACGACAATTTACCACAACAACTCACAGACTTGACAACACCAACAACAGCCGATATCCTGCCCCGCCTTCTCTGGTGTAGAACCAAAGTAACAAGAGGGTAACAATCGGGAACGAAACCAACCTCCCGCTTCCATCCCTTCAACAAGTGAAGATTGGAATTCAAGAATATTGTATGTCTTATTTCCCCAGCCCCCTACCTAGCCTAACCTTCCACCTTAACCAAAACCCCAATCTTACACACGCACGCTCGCATACACACATATACACATATGCACACGCGCACACGCTCTCTATTTCTGAACTACCATTACTCCAAACACATGGACGGCTGATTTACTACCGCCGATCGGTGACATACACAAATGTTCACAATTACACAAATGTTCACAAACCATTACACAAATGTTCACAAACCATTACACAAATGTTCACAATTACACAAATGTTCACAAACAATGACACACATGTTCAAGTCAATCAATTCAATGTGTCCACCCTAACAAGCACATCCTGTCCCCCTCTCTTCCGCCCCCTTCCCTTCTCCTACCCCGCTGCATGACGTCAAAAGGACTGACCTTGACGTAGCTCCTGCACACTTCTTTGGCCGTCATGATGCCGAACATGGGGAAGAGGAACACAGGAAACAGTGACGTCACAGCCAACGGCAGGATCTCCGTCACCCAGAACATCCCCGTCACGATGACGCAGTAGCCAGCCTTGGCCACCTAGGATTTGCCGACACACCGATAACAACTAGGTCAACAAAAAGATCGACATCAACAACAACGACAGTGTAATAATAACAACGATACTACTACTACTACTACTGCTACTACTACTACTACTACTACTACTACTGCTGCTGCTGCTGCTATTACTGCTGCTGCTGCTGCTGCTGCTGCTATGATGATGATGATGATGATGATGATGATGATGATGATGATGATGATGATGATGATCCGTCATTCATCATCATCATCATCATCATCATCATCATCATCACAATTTCATAGTAGTAATAATAACAGAAATAATGATAATAATAATGATGATGATGATGATGATGATGATGATGATGATGATGATGATGATGATGATGATGATACCAACACCAGCAACAACAATAATAATAATAACAATGATGCTGCCGCTGCGGCTGATGAAAATAATAACAAAAATAATAACAGTGAAACAAGAAGAAGAAGAAGAAGAAGAAGAAGAAGAAGAAGAAGAAGAAGAGAAAACAACAACAACAACAACAACAACAACGAAATGATGATGATGATGATGATGATGATGATGATGATGATGATGATGATGACCGGAAAAGTGAAATGATTAGCAAGAAATTATACAAATCAAGGAAAAGGGGGGAGGAAGGGGGAGGGGGGGGGGGGGGGGGGGATGAAAACACACAAAACAGAATAGAAAGAAAAATCCCCGCAAGAAAGAACGAGAAATGAAAACGAAATTAAAAAGAAAGTCAAATAAAAGGTTGTAAGGAACGAAGGAGGGAAATTAAAGAAAAGAAAAAAAAAAAGGGGGGGGGGAGAGAAAGGAAGGAAGAAAAAAATACAGTAAATGAAAGAAAGCCTTGGGGTGTTCAAAATATTTCCCCGAAGGGATTTGATATCAGGAAAGCAACAAGAGATTTGATATCAGGAAAGCAACAAGGGATTTGATATCAGGAAAGCAACAAGAGATTTGATATCAGGAAAGCAACAAGGGATTTGATATCAGGAAAGCAACAAGAGATTTGATATCAGGAAAGCAACAAGGGATTTGATATCAGGAAAGCAACAAGAGATTTGATATCAGGAAAGCAACAAGAGATTTGATATCAGGAAAGCAACAAGAGATTTGATATCAGGAAAGCAACAAGGGATTTGATATCAGGAAAGCAACAAGAGATTTGATATCAGGAAAGCAACAAGGGATTTGATATCAGGAAAGCAACAAGAGATTTGATATCAGGAAAGCAACAAGGGATTTGATATCAGGAAAGCAACAAGAGATTTGATATCAGGAAAGCAACAAGGGATTTGATATCAGGAAAGCAACAAGAGATTTGATATCAGGAAAGCAACAAGAGATTTGATATCAGGAAAGCAACAAGAGATTTGATATCAGGAAAGCAACAAGAGATTTGATATCAGGAAAGCAACAAGGGATTTGATATCAGGAAAGCAACAAGAGATTTGATATCAGGAAAGCAACAAGGGATTTGATATCAGGAAAGCAACAAGAGATTTGATATCAGGAAAGCAACAAGAGATTTGAT
>JAFLJL010016859.1:79312-84312 GCA_018398815.1 Conus ventricosus
AAGGCCTTTTGTTCCATGGTACAAGTTAATGAAGGAAAATTGTGTTCCCATGATGTCAAGGCTAATGCTGGGCTTTTATGTTCACATGTTTACAGGCTAATTCTGGGCATTATTTTCCCCATGTTACAGGCTATGCTGGGCATTATGTTCCCATGTTACAGGCTAATGTGGGCAAAATGTTCCCATGTCACAGGCTACTGCTGAGCATTGTGTTCCTGTGTTGTTACAGGCTAATGCTGGGCATTATGTTCCCATGTTACAGGTTTAATGCGGGGCATTATGTTCCCATGTTACAGGCAAATGCTGGGCCTTATGTTCCCATGTTACAGGCTAATGCTGGGCATTATGTTCCCATGTTACAGGCTAATGCTGGGGATTATATTCCTGTGTTGTTACAGGCTAATGTGGGCCTTATTTTCCCCATGTTTCCAGGTAATGCTGGGCATTATTTTCCCATGTTACAGGCAAATGCTGGGCATTTTGTTCCCATGTTACAGGCTAATGCTGGGCATTATGTTCCATGTTACAGGCTAATGCTGGCATTATGTTCCCGTGTTACTTCCTGTCCATTGTGGATGAGTAACGCGGCCCCCACAGCTATGATGATCCCCATCCTCACCGCCATAATTGGCCCAGATACGTCAGTCCCGCAAGGCGCGTGAGTCCTGATGTCACTTCCTTTTCCGGTTTAAATCCCTCTCGGTTATCTCCCTTCTTCCCCCCTCACCCTCTACACCCTGCTCTCCCCCTACCCCCAAATATACGAAAGGTTTCATTTACTTATTTCTTTGTTTTTTTGGGTTATTTGTTTACTTTCTATTCACTAAGGGGAAAGTATGTCAAGAGGACGACAACGAGCAGCTAGAGATGCAGCAAAAAAAAAAAAAAAAGAAATAATAAAACATCCTTTTCACTTTGCAGATGAATTTTGCATTACAAGGCAGTCACTCCAAATCCATTATTGTACTCCTTTACCCATACGGAAGTTAACGTGCACACTAACGTAGGCGCGCGCACGCATACATACACATACGCGCGCCCCGCACGCACGCACGTACGCACGCACGCACACGCACGCACGCACACACGCACACACCAAAACACAAAATGAGGACGCGTGGCTCGTGCAGTTCTCTCTCTCTCTCTCTCTCTCTCTCTCTCTCTCTCTCTCTCTCTCTCTCTCTCTCTCTCTTTTCTCTCTTCTCTCTCTCTCTCTCTCATTCATTCATTTAAAAGTATTTTCCCGACAGAAAAATATCTGTTACTAGTTACAAATAAGTGGCATAGGGAGCTGTTAGTGAGATTTAGAACCGAACTCTTTGGGCTGAACAATAATAAGATGGTACTATAGCGATAAAAATTAACAATTTGTGTAGTCTTGTTCCCGATAAACATCATGATTCAAGGAGAATGAAGAACATTTTCTGTTTCATTGTGAGTTGTATAAAGATTTAAGAAGTAAATGTAAAATTTTCAACAAAATGTTGCAGTCCGCAATGATTATGTGGGTTGTTATGCATTGAAAATGAAGAATTGCTCCCGTCACTTGCGAAGTTCATGCAGAAGCCAGTTCTAATCAGAAAAAGGAAACTAAAATAATTAAAAATAATACGTTTTTGACAAATCAATAGGTAAATACCTATTTATTTTATTTCTTACGATGGTCTGTCCCAGCCCTGTTTAAAACTGGACGAATAAGCTGAGACGCAAAATTTTTAAGCTGAAATGTGGTTTTGTACGCACACTTTTGTAAGTATGTCAGTGAAAATGTGTGGGCGCACGCGCGCGCACGCGCGCGTGTGTGTGTGTGTGTGTGGGTGTGTGTGTGTGTGTGTGTGTGTGTGCGTGTGTGTGTGTGTGTGTGCGCGCGCGTGTGTGTGTGTGTGTGTGTGGTTGTTTTGTGTGTGTGTGTGTGTGTGTGTGTGTGTGTGTGTGTGTGTGTGTGTGTGTGTGATGTGTGCCCGCCACAGTATTTTCACATATGTGTTAAAGATTTTTCTACATTTGTGAAGCTATGGTTTCTGATTATTATTTCTATCTTTCGCCTTTGAAAAGTTTACGAAGACAATGTACACCCTTGACATTGGGGCTAGTTAGGCCAATGTCAATAAAAAGTGTTCGTGTCAGTGTCAGTGTCAGTGTCAGTGTCTCTCTCTCTCTTTTCTCTCTCTCTCTCTCTCTCTCTCTCTCTCCTCTTTACGCACTTACCTTGGTAAGAGACGTTGCCTGCCTTCGTTCTCAGTTGTCTGGCCAACAAGCAAGGCCCGGAGCGCGAGAATGGGGGAAAAAGCTTAAACATTGGACCCCTTCATGAACTTAGTTATTCACCTGTTTATCCATTCCTTCATCTGTTTAGGCAAGATTTGGGGAGGGGAACCAGCAGGAAAGAGAAGTATTTGTTTATTTACCTATTTATATATTTATTTGCTCATTATTCAGTTATGTATTTATCTAACCATTCATTTATTTTTTGTATTTTTAAATCTGTTCTGTCGACGAACAGAAGTGATTTTGGTCAGTGGCGGCAGGTGGCAGTTTGGGGGGGGGGGAGGGGGGTCAAAAGGCATTGGCACTACAAATGAAAATATTTGGGGGGCCAGACTACCCTTTAGCCCCCCCCCCTTTCCCCTTCTACCCTTCTTCCCTAATATTGAAGCAAAAAAAAATTCTGGGACGACATTGGTGATGGCATGTTCCCCCTTTCCTTCATCCGCTTTTATATGAATTTGGAAGATGAGAGAACACCCCTCTGAAAGTTTGAAGCCGACTCTCTCCTCAAACCCCCCCCAGCAGCCCCACCCACCCCCACCCCCACCTCATGCTCTCAAGTGGTTTGGGGGAAGACAGACCTTCTTGCTTTTTTATGAAAATTCGGGATGTGAGTCTCCCTCTGCCCTCCCGGCCGCTTTGATGAAAATGGGGAAGACTGTGGGTGTGAGTTCAGGCTGCCCCACCCCCCACCCTCTCCCTCTCCCCCTTCCCTTTCCACCCTCAATGCGGGGGGTTTCCTTTCAAAGCCACTGCCGGTGGATAACGAATTCAATTTGCAAGGGAGAGAATCCTAGAAACGAGTCGAGCCCGGGGAAATGCTTCTTTCTTTCCTTCTTTCTTTTGTTTATCAATGTATTCGTTTCATTCATTCATTCATTCATTTATTCATTAGCTTTTCCAAAGGGGATGAAGTTTTCGGCCCGCGTCCGTTTGTTTGTTTATTTTTTCGGCAGACTCACGCAGAAATGGCCCCCACCTATTTTCAAAGCAACTAGGTGATAAATGATAAAACTGGGCAAGGAAGACCCCCATCACATTTTTAGTCGATGTCTGAGGTGCTGATCCCGATCTTAAGTTCGAATCAGGATTGTTAACCAAAAAAAAAATCATCACACGTTTTTCCCCTGCACTTTAACATTGTGAAATCATTTTTTCCGAATGGATCATTATCTATGAAAATAGAATATAATAAATATAATTTGAAAAATAATGTTATTGCTTTCAGTGACATACATGTTTTAAAATTTCGTACTTTATATCCTGCTACAAAAAGCCCATGGAAGTAAAATTTTTATTTTACAAAATCATGTTATTACTTTCCAGTGAGATACATGTTAATATTTCATACTTTCCATATCCTGCTACAAAAAGTCCATGGGAATTAAGTTCTTTAGTCTGTACTCACAATCACAACCCACCCCCACCCCCACCCTTCCTCCCGGTAAAAAAAGGAGTTATATTCGACTTTCGAGGTGACTGGCTCTTTGAAGTTAAAAAAAAAAATAAAATGAATGGAAAGCAAACAACCACATAAACAAGTGGGGAAACGTACTCACTTATGAGGT
This sequence comes from Conus ventricosus, assembly GCA_018398815.1. NCBI lineage: Eukaryota > Metazoa > Mollusca > Gastropoda > Neogastropoda > Conidae > Conus > Conus ventricosus. Next base: position 83,149 of record JAFLJL010016859.1, read on the forward strand.
AATTAGACGCCCAGAACTCCTGAAACGGATGGTGCTTACGACACCAAATGGCCCAGCATTAAAAAAAAATTACAAACACAACTGAGGCCCACAGCAATGAGCGTGTAGTTCTCTCACCAATGAGGGTAAGAGTTACCGTACTTCTTTGTCGTCTGCTGGGTACCTTCCCTGCCTTTACAGAAGAATCCCCGAAAAAACGAAAGCCTCTCTGCCAACGCTGTTCTCCTCTCCATCCTACAGCACAACGCAGCAGTAAAAAAAAAATCTCTAAGTTATTTCTAGTTGCAAAGGGAGGCGACTGGCAGGCGAAATTCTAAACAAATTTTAAATGTAATTATAACGAACCACCCAAAAAAAAACAACAACAAAAACGCAGACAAACGAATCCAAGACAAAACACGACGCGTTTCGACCTCTTAGGTCTTCTTCAGGCAAGGAGTGTTTCGTTCGTATCTTGACTGAAGAAGACCTAAGAGGTGGAAACGCGTCGTGTTTTGTCTTGGGATTCGTTTGTCTGCGTTTTCTGGCGGGTTCGCTATCAATCACGTTTTAAGATCTGTAAGTTATTATTTTCTTCTATTTTTCATTTTATTTCATTCTCTCTTTTTTTTTCTTTTTCTTTCTTTCCTTTTTTTTTTTTTTTTTTTTTTTTTTGGAGAGTAGAGAGAGAGAGAGAGTCGCGTCGGACAATTGGGATTCAGATCCAGGTCAAAGGGCCAGATTTAGGATCCGTTCGACCTTGGCGGAAATCGGTTGTCTTCAAGTGAATTTCCGATGAATTCGTTGACTTGTTTTTCTCAGTGTGGGACCCATTTTTTTTTTCCACAGGCTACGACAAGGAGAACAAGCAGGACTCCGAAGAAGCGGATTCGACTGAAGAACAGCCCCAACAGCCCCGACCACAACGATAAACACGTGGATGACGACGACGACAAAGACACGCAGGAAATGTGGGTTAGGAGCAGGAACAACAGTGACGCCTTGCCTGTCGTCTGTCTGTCTGTCTGTCTGTCTGTCTGTCTGTCTGTTGTTGTCTGTCTGCTTGCCTGCCTGTTCGGTTGATTGGATAAATGGACAGATGGATGGAAAGGGTGGTTGTCTGAATTATCCTTTCTCTGTCTGTTGTCTGTCTGTCTGTCTCTCTGTCTTGTCTGTCTGTCTGTC